>VWZL01005982.1:194885-223360 GCA_013396915.1 Stercorarius parasiticus | reverse complement strand
TTTTTTTTTTTTAATATGAGAAGGAGGAGCTACTACTCTTTCCTGTTTTCTTGCTGCTAGGATAGCAAATAATTCATTTGCAGGGGGGTAGCAGAAGTCTAGTTTAGCAGAAGCTCAAAATGAGCTAAATGATGTATTTTGCAGATAGGGATGCACATCTTCAAGCAGGTACCTAGCTTTTTCCCAGGGCATTCTTAACGCTGCAAAGAGTGTTTACTGATACAATCCGTGGGATGTTCAATAGCCAGTATGGTCTTGGGTCCATCTGCATTTGATAATTTCCTAGCATTGCCTTCAGGATTACTGCTGCTGAAGATACCAGTAAGAGACTTATAAATCCCACTGTCTGAATTACACCAGTGGTGGGGATTTATATCAATCAATACCTGTTTCATCCTGTCTGTTGTAGGTCTTATGTTCAGCGTCAATGCTGAGGCAATTTTCTCCTCAGTAATACTCCGTAGCATTGAGATTCAGAAATTCTGTGATCTTTAAAAGAGAATTTCTTTTTACTGATTTTAGGCAATTTTAAAATTCTTTTTCTGTGGAAGTGTAAAAACATAAAATCTACTACCATTTTCTTATTTTTACATAGGTAGCAGTTATTGATTTCCTTTTTTGGACTAGACAGTCGTAACCTCCCTGCCCTTTGAGGGGAAAATTGTTTATGTTCTGGTTTAGAATGTTGGAATTAAAAATAAAGTTAGTGTTTAAAAGAGTTCAGTTCCTTTTTATTTTTGGTTAATTAACCAAGCTGTTTCCCAACTTTTTTTTCCTCTGCTATTTCTAATACACTTTTCTTCAAGCACAAATTCCTTTTGCTGGTGGCTGCACGCTCTTGTGGTTCTTTTATGCCTGCTCATACCTCAGGTTTTAGCAGTCGTCTCCTTCATCCCCTTTGTGCCTTTACTGATGCTCTTCTGTAGTGGAAGCTGTTTAAAGGCGGGGTTACTTCTTCATAATTGATTTTACAGTCTAGGTGGTAAAACACAGAAGTAATGTGTAACAGGTACCTTCACAGTTCAGATGCTTGAACTTACTCTTTATATAGAGTTAACCTTCATACTTCTTTAAGTTCTTACTGCCCTTTCTTCAGCCTTTCTCCCAGCAAGAACTTGATGGAGGTATTCCTGTATTTTTGCCAATTATTCTTGATACCACTGTTTTTGTTAACCAGTGGTAGAAAGAGATGGTAGACATTGATACAACCGCACCCTTGTCAGGAGACAAGAATTTTATTTCTACCTCTTCTATGGTGCTTTTCTTTCTTTTTCCTTTTGGTGTTGGCTAAATTAATTTAGCTGCTGTGCTGTTGTTTATTCCCCTTTAAAATAAGGACAGTGCTTTGCTCAGGCTCCATCCACTGGCATATGAACACGTGGTGATTCTGGAGTGCTTTCTGTAGAGGGGTTTGAGGCAGCCCTCACAAGGAAAAGTAGAAAACCATGATGTCAGGTCCAAGTAGTTCATTTAAGGTGCCATCTTGCTGCTTGGAATGAACCTTGGCATGGCTATTGCAATTAACTCACATTTGTCAGTGTACTTGTTAACCTTTCACAATGCCTAACTTGGAACTACATTTGCATTTACTAAATAGAACACACTTGCATTTTATTTAATGAGTAGGAACGAAAGCTGGTCGATAATATGTATATAAAAATGCATGTCTCCACTAGTTGGAGGGTTTTAATATCATAATTTCCATTTTTAATTGTATTGAAGACCATTTTGTTACATTTTTAACTAGTTTTCTATTGCCAGCCTTCACCCAGGAAACCTTTCCATGCTTCTGAGGTGTCTCTTCCTTGCAGTGAAGCTCTTTGCAAATGTTACAAATTACAGTTTCTGTTCCTACTCTTGTGTTAACAGCACTATTATGGGAATGCTGTTAATTAATGGCTGAAGAAGTAATTCTGAATTTTTATCAGCTCTCATTATCTGTGTCAGGCTTAAGCACTATATCCTAGAGGCTTCTAGATTCCAGTTGGTTTATTAATTATCTTGTCATTTTCATTTTAGTTTGTATAACTCACAAAGCTGGCTGTTTTTCTGTACTTGTTCTGGTGGCTTGCAAATCCACAGCCTCTTCCTACTGTGTATTTAGTGCCTTTTGAATTTTGGTGTTCAAATGTCTGCCTAAAACATACTTTTCAAGTTGTACAAGAGCTGAGTGAGCAGGTTATTGATTGATTGGTGTGCAGTTTGGGATTAAGCTGGTTTTGATGATGCGGAAAAAGAAATGCTCTACTGTGGTGTGTCAAGGAGGTAAATACTTGGAGTCATCGTTCTACTGAATTTGGTCTGGGTAGGATTTAGTCTAAATGCTGTGTTTAGTTTTGGGGCACTGTACTTCGAGAAAGGGTTTTCCTCTCTTTTGGATGCTTTTGGTAGCAGATCAGGTACCTGAAGAATATGACACACAAGAATTAAGCAAATTAAGATGTTAACTTTTTATCTCCTTGTAGTCTTAAGTTATTCATGTGCATTAGGCTACTACAAGGAGGCAGAAGATAAAGGCTTATGGGGGCTAAAACAAGAAATGGTTGACTTTAGTAGGACTGAAGACTTGGGTTACTTAGGGAGGAAGACTTCTAATGCTAAGAATAACAAACCATTGGAATAGATTAGGGAGGGGACTCTTGTCACTGATGGTCTTTAAGAACAAATTAGATATCTGTCAAAAAGCAAATGCTGTTTGTCCCTACCTCAGGAGTGGCAGATTGACAAGGTGACCTGTTGAGTCCTATCCAGCACTGATTTTAGTGATGCTAACAGGTAAAGAATGTGGAGTTGTTATTTTCAGGCTTACACTGATGGTCAAAAGATAGTTGACGGTAACCCCAGCTACTGACGGCTTTCTCGGAGCTCTTGTAAGCACATCCTCTCTGTTACCTTGTTGCCTGAGACTGTGCAGCTTTGATGTAAATCTGTTAACAGGCAAAGCATCTTGTATTTTCTTTGTGGAATGCTGTTCTCAGTGGTGGCTGTAAAGGTCACAGAGAGAAGATCCTTCCCGTAAATGAAACTGGCATGCTCTTCTATAGATGCAGATGGTACCTAGATACGGCTTGAAAAACAGAATTAGAAACTGGTAGTTGATATTAGAACAACTAGCTTAGTTGCATTTTCTTGTATACTTAGAAATTTCATGCAAGCAAATTAATACAGTCGCCTTGGAGAATGACTTTTCTTATTCCCTTTGGTATTGCCCTTTAATTAATGACTATATTTTATTATGTATTGATAAACTGAGCTTTGCTTTCAGAATAGTAGGAACTTCTGGTGGATCTATATTTTTATGTCTGTCTTTCACTCTTTAATACGATAGCTTGTATTTTGATGCTGCACCAGTAGGCTTCCTCTTAATTGTAACTCAGATTAATCTGTTTTAAAGCAAGTCAAAATATTTCTCAGCATTTTGTCATGGAAGGATTAAGTCACTACTGAGCTTGGGAAACAGAATTAAGTAATGTTTAGTGAAAATGTGTGCGGAGACGAATTAAAACGTGGTCTCTATGCCTTTCTGTACTCAGTACAGCCTCTGCTGGAAACTGGTATTAATGATGCATCCTGCATTTGAGATATTTCTTATGAAAGAATAAACTTATTGATCAGGTAGCTTTTCAAACACTATGTTAAACTTTAGAGGCAGAAGCTGCTGAAATTAACGTTTTAGAGCTACATCTAGGCTTTCAGGGAGCCTCTAAACTAAAAGGTGGATCTAAAAGTGTACATTTGTGCAATATGTATAAACTCTGTAAGCTGTTTGCTATGATCTGGGGAACTAGAAGTCACTTAAAAAAACCCCAATGTGGTGTGCACGCAAGGGGAAGTCTCTTGCTCATCATTTCTATTGCATTCTATTTTAATCAGTTATAAAAGCACCTTGTCAGACTGGATACTATCCTGTTCATTAGCAGGATAATCTAATAATTTCAAATTTATGTGGATTTCTTGTTTAGTATTGCCTATGTAAATTGCATGATTTTGGCTGGTGGGGGAGAATCTCATCTAAGGAGGAGGGTGGCATTGTTGTTATATGCTCTAGTGCATATGTGCATAAATTGTTTTGGATGTTTTAATTAATCATTGGTTATCAGGAAAAATCAATCCATTTCCAGAAGTGTACAGTTTAAGAATTGAAGTTTATAAGAGAAATGGGGGGCGGAAAGAATATGTCATGTGCTTCTCTTGTGGGGATATTCTAACTTTGTCTCTTCTTGAACACTTTGTGAATATTAGATTGAATTTATTACTTGTGTTTCTTGGGTTGTGGACGGAAACAAAAATAACATAGTCAGAGCCCCTGTAAAACTTAGCCAAGGAATGGAGTCAAAAGAAGAAGTGGATATAACATCAAATATGCTTCTGTTCCAGCTTCTGCCTAGAGTTCGCATCAATATTTCATTTTTATAAGAAACTGAGCTTTAGTACTCTGGATTTCATTCCCTTGTTGCTGTAAATTTGTTACCTACACAAAATTAATAAATCTCCAAGTGGATTTCTTTAGGAGGTTAGGCACCTTTAGATGAAGATGGTGTGCCGCACAGATGGTTAATCCTCAGGTGGGGATTTAAATGAAGTGAAAGTTTCATTGTGTCATAGGCTGTGAGTCCCCCCTTATTCAGCCTTAGCCAAAGGGGAAGCATTTCTTTGTGTCATGGCAGCACTGCTTGTCTCGTGCTGTTCCAGGGCTTTCAACAGCCAGTTTTATGCTTTGCTCTCTTTTCGTCAAAATAAGAGGGGGAATTTTTAAAGGCAGGAGTGTGTATTATTGACTTCGTTTTACAACTGAATCAGTTTTTTCCTCTTTTAAAGGCAACCAAAACCTTTAAACTGTTTTGTAATCTGAGAAGAGTATTGAATGCAGGAGCTTCCCTTCCTAGGAAACGAATTTTGGAGTTCTGTAATGTGGTTTTTGGGAGATAAATGGGTATTGCATTGAAGTTCTTTCTTTCAAAAGTCTTTGTTACTTCTGTTGAAGTAGATGTTGAACTGTGGTATTCTCAAATGGGAGTAAGAACATTGGTCATATTATAGCAAACGAGAGATCATAGAGTGGAAGTACTGGAAGGGTGAAGACTGCAGCAAGTTGTGAAAGTAAATGTACATAAAGCACACTTGCTTTAATACCTTACTCTTGAAGTTGATAGGAGGCGTAAAATAAGGCAAGACCTTGTGGGTTGCTGAGTCGAGATCAGTTTTGGAAAGGCAAGATAAAAGAAGTGAGTCTTGAGAACGGATTTGAAGCTTAGTCAATATGAAAAGGGGAGGGGGAAACTGTGGCTCTGCATATAATGGTAGTACTTAATGCCCAGCTGCCACTTGAAATATGAGAGTGTTTTGGACTGTGTCTATGTTACAGCAGTTTTAAGTGTTACATCAAACTTGTGTTCTGTGTTGTTAAATCTTTGTCTTTATAGCTGATTTTCTATAATGGCCCTTATGAATAGGAGGGTGATAGTAAGTGTGGACTCCTTTATTTTTTTGGTTGTTTTAATATGATAGGGAGTTGAGATCTAACTGAAGTTTCCCCTTCTTCACCCAGATGAGTTATAACAATTTCATTAAAAGTTTCTGTAGAACTACTGGTGGTGAGGCTGGCAGTGACTGTATGGGTATGTTTTGTGGTGGGGTTTAGGATGTTTGGGTCCAATGAGTCTGTTCCAAATTCTGCTTTATGGACTACATTCTTCTGTGTTGAAGCCACTAGGCAATATTAAGATCAAGTTAGTACTTTTATACCAATTATCCTAAAACACTAAGGGTTTCAAGACTACTAAATCTTCACAGCATTGTGTCTGTGCAAATAGTGTCTTTGAGTCGGTCTAGAATTCAGTAACTGCCTTGGCTGTTCTGGGACTTTTCGCGAAGGCCATGGGTCATCTGGTAGTAGACTGTGCTCAGGGCTGTGTTGTATTATTTTCCCATGTAGATTTCCTTCTGGTGCTAAAAGTGCACCAAGCAGGTCCATTCCCCTCTTCGCTTGATGTGTAGACGAGCTGTGTGTATACAGTCGTTTACACATGATATAGGAAAGTATCTAAAAACCTATACGTACTATACAACTAGCAGGCACACTAACACTGCAGATGACTTAGTTATATCTCATCTCTGCTAAAGAAAATATTACTTGTGTCCAGAAATGCCGTTACTGTTCTTTCCCTGCACTGGCAGAGCTCTTGAAGTCTTTCCTGACTACCGTGAACTTTTGTGGAGTTTTACTGTGACTTACTGCAGTGCCAGAGGGGCATCATTAGAGACCAGATCTGATAATGTTAAGTGCTCTATAAGGATAAAAATGCTGCATAGCACCAAACTTTTTATTCACTTTGCTGCTGTGGATCAGAGATGGAAGGAGAGGGAAGTGAAACAAGTAGTGTTGATATTTAGTGGCCCATCTTTAGCTTTGTAAGGCTTGAGATGATGAATTGCTGTATTGAAATGGAGTGAAGGATCTGGGAGAGGGTTGCAAAGAGAGGAGTTTGTGAAGGGTAAATTAATGGAGTGATGAGAAGAGAGCAAAGAGGACAAATTTTCTTGAAGACCATGATGAAAGAGCATTAAAGGTAACTGAAAACATAAGGAAGCAGAGGAATGGGCTCCCCGTCTAGAAGGTATTTTAAAACTTTTCTTCTTGGCTACTAGTAACTGCTTCATGTCTTCAGTGGTATGCTTGGTCAAGAAGTCAAAATGGAGAGAGAACAGAATGATACTGGAAGATAAAATTTCAGACAGTGTATATGCAGGTTTAGATCTACAAGTAAGATACTCTCTCTTTTAATTGAAAAACAGGATTATGCATGATTTTTAAGAGGAAAATAAAGTAAGACAGAGTGATAGATAAAGCTGAGTGATAAAAGATAAGAAAACAAATAAAGCTGGACCAAATGGGCAACTTACGGCTGCCAGTTGAAAAAAGTCTAAAAAGGAATAGTTTTCCACCACAAAAAAAAGTGTTAAACTTAACAGTTCAGTATTCTCAGTTTACTGAAAACCTATCCCCTGTGGAGAAAGTAGAGGAATTTCAAAAGCTATGAAGTTTCCCCCCCAGCGGATGTATTTTTTTTTCACTTTAAAGAAACCATTTTATTAAGATATATGTAGATTTATTATTTTTACAAAAAGCTGAAATAAAAGCACAATATTTTGCTTAACCCAACCACTTCTTGGATTTAGTCTCCTTTTGACCACTTCAGAAGCTTTCAACATTTATCCCGATTAGAATGAGACTGACATTTTAAGAAGCGTTACAACTGGTCAGACTTGAGCATAGGAGAGTTCTTGTCACTGCTTGCTTCCAGAGTAACTGATGAATGAATTAAATCAGTAAGTAACCTGCGAGGAACAAATCTTGGGAAGGTATGTCTGGAAATGGCTGTCAGTGTAAGGAGATGAAATGATCCTGTGGTTGGATCGTCTCTGATGACATTACTCTCTTAATAGCTAATGACCAGAAGAGAGACCCTTTATCTCTACTCTAGGGTTGCCGTCCGACATCAAATCCCAGTAGCATGTGTTTGTACACTGAATTTTACACACATGGGTAGTTCTATTGAAAATCTGTGGGATAACTTGTGTGGAAAATTTAGCATGCTTGTAAGCGTTTGCATTACTGATGCCTAAGCAATTAAAATAATATTTTTCTAGTTTTTGTGTGTGGTGCGTTTTTGATGTTGCATGTGGGTAAGTCCCGTGGTATTACACACAAAGTTATTTTAACAAATGCTTTAAGGGTGCTATTGACGTAACTTCCTGGGGTGGGGAAAGGTCGTTACTATTGGCCTCAGAAATTAAAAGTAGCTTTTGCTATATCAGAAAACATCTTTAATTAAACCAATAACCGCACGGGTTTCTCAATCTGAGAAACAGTCAAATGAGCAATTTGCCTTTTCATAAAGGACTTGTCATGATGTCATTCCCATTGTGTTAATCGTAGGTGTCTTCATGAATTGTCCCAAATCATGACTAATTCCCTAAAAATATTCAGAGCAGACATGACTCTGGGGAAAGCTGTTGTTTGCCACCCAGTCTGGTAGAGATAATGGGACAGCCAGCTGACTTAACGGATTCTGTGTTAACTTTAAAATTAGTATTCTGAGGCAGTGTCACCATAAAATCACATGCCACCATAAAAACAGTTCACGTTCTCAGTGATACTTTTCCCAATGGTATGGGGGTGTGTTTCAGGTGAGTGTCTGTGGTGCTTTTGTGGCTTACCTGAAGAAATACGAATATTTTGGTTTTCTTATTTTTTTTCAGTTTATTATTGCTCAGATGAACGCTTAAAATAGGATTTGAGTGTTCTGTTTTTTATATACAAAAAAAATGATCTCTGCACAGTTTCTCGTAACTTTGTTGTGTTACTTTATCTCATCGGATTCTCTTGCGGAAATCTTTCAGTGGGCTTTGTGTGTGTGGAAAAACTTAAATAGCGAAGGTGTACGAAGGTTCAGAAACAGTTCTTAACAAATTGATTTCTGAGTGCCTAATATGTAAGCTTAGGCTTTCTACTGGTACTGCCTTTGTCCCTGTAGTATATATTTGAGAGGCAAAAGAGTGAAAACAACTAGCAAAATAGCAAAACCAACTCTGTAGATTACTTAGCTCTGGAGTTCTTTCGGTTCGATCATTTCATTTCAGAAAAAAACCCGGAACTTTTCCTGGACTGTGTATTACATGTGTGTTTTGAGCTATATCTGTATGTATTTGTTCCTTCAGCGAAAAACTGGCTTGGCTGTCCTACGATGCACATACCCTGAGGAAATAAATGCTTTTAACTAGTTCCTCCCACACACTACACTTTTTTTTTTTCTTTTCCCCGGGGAAGCAATCTTTCTAATTCTAGATCTGGGCGCTGCTAACTTTTTCAATCACTCATCAGGGTTTTCAGTACTCACTGAATTGTTGTTTCTATTAAATGTACGTTAGCTAGATGAACGGTTCTCTTCATAATCCTTCTTTAACCCTCCTCCTTCTTCAAAATATCAAACCCATACAACTTGTGATATTTTTAGTTTCATGGGACCTACAGGATTTCTAGCCACTTGCTTTGTAAGGTATCTATTTTGAGGTCAAATGTAAGCACCTGGCTTCTACAAACTTCATTTGTGTTTGGTTTATTTTTTTTTTTATTTTGTTTTGTTTTCTAAGGGCTTCTAGCTAAATAATCTTCACTAGTAAAGTGCATTCCTTTGGAAGGTTATCTTGCCTTCATAATAAGAATATCAGTTATTTGCTGTTAAATTTGTTGGATATTTGACTGCTTCAACGTTAGGTCAAGAAAATATCCGAATCAATTCTAAATGTTTGTTTCAGATTTCATGTTTCATCCTGTGTTGAGCATCTGCTGCTGAGAGCTGGAAAAGCTACTTAAGGTATGTGGAACAGCTACTGATTTCACTTCTGCACGGGTAAAATGATTCAAGTTGAGATTATTTTCTTTGTTCTTCCCTTGCAATTATTGTTGAAAATACTGATTTTTAAACAGTGGATGTTAAAACGGAATTTCTTGGTTTGTCTTTTACCCTGAGCCTCCTAGAACTGGCCTTTCTCTGACATCCCATTTATGGCCCTTCCCTTCAGCCTGAGGGGTGCAGAGGTGTGTAGGCCTGTGCAGCAATTAATTTATGGCGCATGGGAGAAAATTGTAAGGTGTTTTCTCACCTACCAAAACTACTTAGCTGGAAATTGTCTGACCAGACTGATGTGCTGGCTTTGGAGGGAAATAGTAACGATTCTCTATTTTCACATTCTGCTTTTCTGTAGTACATGAAAATTTATTTCAAGCAAAATCTTCGCTGTAGGGGCACTTGGCCTAATCCTCAAGTAGTTCTGCTATAAGCAGGAGTAGAGAAGTTGGATAACCGCGGTAGCTGTTTCTGCTCTCCTTTTTTTTTTTTTTTTGAGTCCTTGTGCCCGTGTCGTGTCCTCCCCCCCCGCCCCGGTGAATGGTTATATTTGCAAACCTCAGTTTTATTCCTCATTATACTTGGTATTTCTGACCTCTGCTTTTATTGGTGCTGACATATATGAATGTTTGGAATATTCTTACATTTGAGTGTGGGTAGAATAACTTATTTGATCCTTTGTTTTCTTTGTTTCTTCTGATTTGGTGTTTCTGTTGTGATTTTTTGTGTTTTTTTTTTTTCCTTTCTGCAGCCTTCTCTGTGGCTGGTGGTCTGGGAGCCTGCATTACGTTATTTTTTCTATTTCTTAGCCTCTGGCACGTAACAAAATTCATCACCTGCTGCTTCGAGGGCACTTTTGTGTCTAACGTGCTAATGTGGAGAACCTCATTTAGAACTTCTATATCACCTGTTTTAGATTGTGTTAATGTTCTTGCCTGGGCTGTAATGCACTTGAGAATAAACGAGATGTGGCATTTGAGGTGGACATTTCAGACTGTTAGCTTGCAATTTAACTTCAGAGTATTGCTTCTCCAGGATCTCTCAATTTTTTCACCCTCAGGAAACAGTGGAGGGTCACTCAGTGCTTCCTGACTATCTAAATTTGCAGGTGCAGATGTCTTTATTCTTCAGTGGCTTTTTTGCTTAACTTCTTACTTCATGAGTGCTCTGGATGTTAGTCAGCCTTTCTAAAACTTCAGTTTTCAAGCTTATGGTGACTAGTTGCTTCTCCTTTCTAATTTCTCCCTTCCCTTTTCTGGCATGGAATGATGTTTGTATTACGCAGTTAGTTATTTCAAAGGAATTCCATCTACTTTCACCACTCCGAGGAGTAAGTTGAGTGGTTTAAAAAAATAGTAGTCTTCAGTTTTGTCACCTAAACTGGAAAAAACCCAAAGTACTTCAGTTTGAACAAAAAGCACCAGTACTGATAGTTTTATAAATTAGGGCTAAAATTTGTTGCCTTATGTATCATGTTGAATCTGAATTATGATTCAGGTGGACCCCCAGACATTTTTAAAATACTGTTTGATTGCAGAAAACTAATAGTGTGACAAATCCAGAAAACAAGTTTAATTGCATATAGAGGCCTACAAATCAGACCTGTGATTTCAGGTTTTTTAGGCTTCCTTTCATTTTGCTTGACCTTTTAAAAGGAACAGCTATGACTGTCGTGATGTCATTGGCAAAAAAGCACGTTTTGTGAACTGAAGCCATTTGTTCTTTGGGATACATGGTTTGTAAAAGGCTGAAGTGAGTCATATCCTGGTAAAACCATGACAACTAAGTATTTATTAGTTTGTTAGGTAAATATCTTGCAGTACCTTCCTAGATAAGACTTCATAGAAGACCAGCCCTGTGAATAACAAGGCGGTGAAATATAATGGCAAGTAAGAAGAAGAAACAGCAAAAGATCTTAAATGTAAATTGCAAGTACATCTGACTTGTCAGGTTTACATTGAAGTATGTATATTTTTTCTGGCTGGGGATTTGGTAGGAGGAAGAGATTAGTGCTACTTACTCTTTGAAATTGGTCTTATACATGCAAATACTGGAATGACAGTTCCAGTGGAAATGACAGAAAAATGTACTGAATCTCTTGCTTACCCAGTGCTTCATAAACTGTTATTGTAAGTCTTATATTCACATTGCAAAAATTTAAGCTCTTATGTGTATTATTATAAGCTTTTCATTACATGATCGTATGTTTTGTTCCACAGAACCATTACCTTGTTTGGTACCAAAAACATACTTGTCTATTCACTGCGCGTTCAAGCCCTTCTCTTACAGGATGGATTTTTTCCTGTTATGTTTCCCATGCTAGTGCTGGCTTTACCCATTCATTTTATGGTATTATTAGTATCTGTATTGGATGGAGTCACAGAATTTAGCATAAAAGGTTTCAATTTTAGGTCTGTGCTCAGACATGCCATTTTTTGTTGTTAACACTCAAAAGCAGATCTCTCACTGATTTGAATAGCACCGGAAAGTACTTGGCAGTTCTGTGTTTAACGCCCCCCAACACCAAGTCTTCTGTCCATGAAAGAGAAAAGCATGGCGATTGCAGAAAACTTGACTAAATGACTCTGCTAACATCATCCAGAAATCCTGATTGCATCGATGACGTCTAATTGCTTCAGCTCATAAAGTATTCTTTGTCATCTTCTGACGCTGGTTATTTACTCTGATTACTAGTGAATGCAGAAGACATGTATCAATAGGAAGGGACTATGAGCAACAGGTTTTTTTTAGCTTTATAATTCTGCTATATTCCTCAGGCCTGTCTCTATGCACTGAATTTGTGCAGGGGTTCTGTATGTACGTGTAATTGTACGGGTATTTATTGAGTGTGTGTTTTCAAAGGTGTCGAACAGCCATTGACAGTAGGTGGTGCTAGCAATTCCACCTAACATGCAGCTTCCAAAAGATGTTCTCCTGATTGTATTCCTGCTACAAGTGACAACAGATGCTTTCCAACTTTATGGCTTTATTTCACTTGAAATTAAACTGGTATTTGATGAGCAACTTTGTTGTATCCAGCATAGGATTTGTTTCTGGCAGATCGATAAATTAGTGTTCCTTTTTATCTTTTCCAGTAAGAAATGCTTCCTTAATGAATTCTTTTAAAGATCCATGATTTCTGTATATTTTGGATGTTATGCTTGTAATCTTGTTTTAATACGTACAGGGCTTTTCCCTTCTTAATACAAAATCTGTTTCAAAAGATTTCAGTTTGGGCTTAAAACTGTAAAGAATAACCACTCTGTTCTCAAGTGTCAAGATAATTAATGCACATTGCTTGTTGCCAACAACACCTATGTGCATATAGCTCCTCCTGGCTTCTGAAAGGGGAATTTTGCTGGGCTTATTGTCTGGTTTATTATTCTGGACTTTTGGGGCGTTGAGAAAGATTTACTTTTCCACCAAGGTGATGGTAAACTTCAACTTCTTCCAAGCAGGCCTGGCTCACAAGTGTGTGTGATTTCACCAGTGATTGAGTGCAGAACACGCTTTTCTGTTCTGGCAGGGTTCTTGCTGTGAAGGGCTCTGCCTGGATGCAGTCCTGAGTAATGTGCTCTAGGCAATCCTGCTTTAGCAGGGGGGTTGGACTAGATGATCTCTAGAGGTCCCTTCCAACTCTGAAATTCTTTGATTCCGTGTATTGGCAGCAGAGTTTTAAAAGCAATGAACCTGAATGTAACGAACACAGACTATGCCATGTGGTGCCAAATGCCTTCCTGAACTCTGTCCTGGCCTTCGCTCAGCATAGCTGTTCTTCCTCAGCCTGTCCCCAGAGCAACCGTTGTCTCTTACATAAAAGTAGGTCGGCCGGGAGAAATAAATTTTGGTGCTTTCGGTATCCTCCTTAATTGTCTTGTCCCTCAGTGGAATTTAATAAAACCTCAGCCCATTTGGATTATCTTGGAATATGTTACCATGGTAGAATGAACTAGCGTTTTAGTCTTCCCTCTGGAGGTGCCAAAGGTCTTCTATATACCAAAACAAATTATTTGTTTTGGTTGCTAGCCCTTCTGGTAAATGTGAATAGGGAAATACAAAGCAGAAAACAAAGTTTGACTCTGTAAATAGTGCTCCTTTGTAATACGACTTGGATGGATCTGTAGTAGTACATTCTGATGATGCCAGGAATAGCCATGTAATGCTGCTGCTACCTTCCCGACTGTTTAAATTGCAGATTTCTGAATGATTGACTTGTTTAAGTATCCATGAAGCTTTCCCCCATACGTCAGGGCATTAGCCTGTACATGTCAGCGTGTTTCAGCTTGCAAATGTTGAGACCTTTTCTCTGAAAACATTCTTCTTGTCTTGGGGTAACTATTTTTTTCTTCATCCCAGTCCTGCAAACACATACCTGTTCAATTTTGTGCAACCATGTTGACGTGTTCAAATCAGTAAGAGTAGTTCTTCTGTCTGAAGTCAAGCATGCCTGTATGTATTTTTTTAGCTGTTATGGTGGTAGGCACTTATAGTCGTAATAAAGATGGTGCAACCCATTTTATTGGTGTAAAAAGCAAAACTAACTCTGTTTCACTATGGCTATTCTGTTCCATCCCACTAATGTATTTATCACTTCTCTAAAAATAGACTTAGAGCTTTTGGCAATGCAGGGTTATATTTGCAGTAAAGTTCGCTGTAGCTCTTATTTCTATGAGAACGCTTCACTTGCTCGCTGGTAGTGTATAATAGTCCTTTGATCCTGTATTTTGGTTAATGGGTTAAGGTCTGTACCTCCTGTTATTTGCTGGAGGAAATACATAAATCTGTTTAACACCGGCCTAAGAAAGTTTCTAAAAGCAGCAGGTTATTCTGAATCGTTCACCAAGACGGTTCTTTAACAAAATAATCAATGATAATGTGCATCTCGCTGCTTGGTGCTAGAATTTTACCTTTCCAGTGTGTCCAAAGTTCAGACACTTAGTGGATCAACTTCACATCAGCCTTGTACCTCAAAGTGTGTTACCTGCTCATAAAAAGAAAACTTAAAGAGAATTTTCTGAGAGCATCAAAAAGACAAATTCAACCCAGACCATAATCTTTTCAAGGCTTGAAAATGTCAGTTTTTATCTGTAAATTGAGTTAGACTTGCCAGGCTTCCTGTTATCCGTTGTGATAGTGTTTGGCATTGGTGTAGCATCTTCCGTTGTAGTTGTAGACCAGGTTGTAACGAGTGTCCGTATAAGAAGAGGAAAACTAGTGGATACAAATGTATTAACAAGTAATAAAATACTGGGCAAAAAAATATTGGCCAACTTGATAGGCAGCAGGACCAGCAGGTGACAGCCGGGGGGTTGCCAAGGTTGGTTTGTGTGTGCTGTAGTAAAGGAAAGATCTGGTTTTATTTCCTGGCAAACATTCATGGGGAACTTCCTCTGAAGAGAAGCAGTCTTGAGTGCACTTCCTGAAATGTGTTTTAATTAGCCGCGCCTGAGATGCAGGGAATTTCACTCCTCAGGAAATTCAGGGCTTATAAATACTGTGCTGAGCCCCAAACGGGACCTGATATTCTAGCCTAACCCTTATCGGCATTGTAGAAAGTGAAAAGTTTACTTGCCTCCCTTATGTCTGGCACCCCGTGTTCACAAGTCCCAACATAATTTTTTATTTATTTTTCCCTTTCGGTCTTGATAGTTCTTGCTCACTTTTCATTCGCTAAAATCTCCAGATTTTCTATGCTATTACTGTCTTGCTAGTAATGTCGCTTTATATATGCACGGTTGGTTATTCTTACCTAGTTGTGAAGCTGGTGGAAAATCATGCGATAGTGTTAAAACCCTCTGATGTGATGTCATTCCTTCTCATGTATTTATAAGACACATTACCCGTTATATGTGAACAGCGAGTATAAAAATCCTTTCAAATTGACCTGACTACCTTCTCTGTTTAGATGCTTGTAGATAATTTGGTTTGCTTGTTCTTTTATTTCTTTGGGACTTTGAGTTGTGTAAGTCTTTCTAATGCATCATAATTCTTTAGATGCCAATTTCTTTTGAGACTATCAAGTTTTGGAAATAAAGCTGTGTTTTCATGTGCTGGAATTTCATTAAATCCATTTACAGTAGCAGGGATTGGCAGAAATAGTGGTTTATTTTTGATTATGTTGTGCACCATCCACACATACTGCTATCTTGGGTATAGAGTAGGTGACTGTCAGAAGTGATTTCTTTTGTTTGGTTTTTACTGGTAGCTATCAATTGGTACTTTTTTTTCCTGTGGCAAGAAGTAAAGCTGGCAACTTGTATTCCCTGGGCAAGACTCTGGACAAATGCAGCTTGGGCAGTGTTTCCTTACTAAGGAGGACGAAGAGGTCATGAGAAGGCAATAAGAGTCTATAACTGCACCCATAAATGAATACATTAAATAAGATATAATGCTCTGTACCAAGAGGGAGCCTTGATGCCTAGCAGAGGTTATTAATAGCTGTTCCAGGTACCACTGAAATGCTGCCCTTTAGCAACATGTGGAAGGTATATTGTAACATGGTTCACTCCCAGCTGTATTGTGGAAGGTGCAGGCTTTAAATTGCTAACCACGTTTTCCATTAAAAAGAAAAAAGTCACTTCTTATTTTAGTAAGAAAGTATTTAGAATGTGGAAAGGAAAAGGGCATTTAAAAAGTCACGGTTGTCAACAGGACTCCAAGTTTGTCATTCCAGGTTATTTTTGTATGTATTGTAAGCAGGTGGTTGTGTTGTCATTTCCCTCTTTCAGGATCAGGCTACTCAGTTTAGCTTTCAGGACAGGATGATAGAAGTTTGGCAGAATCATAGTAGATGTTAAGTTCCAAAGGATTGGGGCAGCTGTAATCATGGAGTTCTTCCTTTCAGCCTTTATTCTAAATGATCTCTGCAAGAGCAATGTCCAAAAGGAGTGGTAGGCTTTTTCTGATGGTATAATACTCAATGTGTTTTAACTGTCTTCTGTTTCTGGAAGTCTCTTTGTGTTGTTTTGCTAGTAGTAATATTCCTGGCAGTCTGAACCATGTTGTATCCTAGTTGTTATAAGCAGAACAATTCAGGTTGTGCTCCTCTGCCTTCAATGTGTGCTGACTCTTACGAATCACTTTACATGTAAATTTGAGTTGGACTCTTATTATGGTAAATAATTTACCTTAGAAGCCTCTGCATAATAATTTTTGTTTTTGAAAAACACACAAGCAAACAGGACAACAACTTGCACCTCCTTTTTGCGTGGTGTTAGGGGCTATGTATCAATCCTTCTTTGATATCTTAAAAATTCCGAAGCGCAGGGTATGTTTGTATCCAGCCTGAGCCTTGTTTCTAGCTTTATGCTAAATCCTAAATAGATGTGACCCTATATGAAGGTGGTCCTTAAATAATAACCGCTACATCTTTTTGCGGGGAGGCTTTTTTGGGTGGCTTTTTCTTTCTTTTTTTTTCTTCTTTTTTTTAATTTATTTTAAAAGGCCCACTTTCTCCAGGATATCTTGTGTAGATATAGGTAGTCAATGAAGAATAGGACAGACATCTGGTGGGGGAGGTGAAATCTGGGCTTCAGTTCAGAGGTTTCCTGTTCATAAGGTTTGAAGAGGAACCAAGCCAAAGCTACCTGGAAGATTTACTCTGGGGGGTGTGTGTATATGTGTGTATAAACATATGTGTATGGTGTGTAACTTCCACCAGTTACTCTTAATATTTTCCTTCAAAAAGTAGAAGAGTTAGAGTTCTATACTAAGTTCAGAGTTCAAGTGACATAAAAATTACCAAATCCTGATACTGATACAAGGAATTAATATTTTTGATGTTGCTTTTGGTAACAAACACTTCACTTTAGAGACATAAACATAAATGCAGCTCTCCCCCAGGAAAGGAGGAAGAAAGACATAAGGAAAACAGCAAGTTTCAGTGTTTAATACGGTGATGGTCTCTGTATCCATAGTGATGACAGCAGAAAAACCTGCACAGAATGCTGCTGCTATCACTGCACTGATTGTGTACAAGCAATATGGGTCAGAAGTTGCTGGTTTAGCTTTTCTAACTGAAACTCCCACTTGAAGGTATCCTCATACAAAGAAAATCTGTGATGGCCATATTCAGGGGAGCATCACAGATTTTAAAAAGCAGCTGAAATGCACGAATACACAGTTTATTCTTTTGGCACGTAATGCTTTTCTGCATCCCCTAATTCGTAGTGGGCAAAGTGTGGAAGTACTAAGGCGGGGGAGGGAGGGTTGCATTCAATAAGAAGGCTCATCTGTTCTTAAATACAAGAGTATATAAGTCCTCCTTCATTCAAATTCCTCAGATGGTTTGTATTTTTAAAGAAAATATTTAATCCTTAAATTTGCATCTGAACTGCAAAATATTTTTGTCAGGAAAAAGTAATTTCTATGTTATGTGAGTGAGCTGGGTGGAGCTTACTTTAAATTTTTTACTTCAGCATGAACTTTTTTCCCCCCTTTCTTCAAATAATTTTTCAAGGTAAGTTAGTGGGAACCCGAGAATATTTGAAAAACAGTTTGAAGGAAAGGCCCAAATCTTGACCTCGGGTCTAGAATTTTTGCTCTCATAGAAGTTATAGTTAATTATAGAAGATTATAGAAACTGAATGAAGACTCGTTGCTCTTGGGGATGGTGGAACTACTGTTTTTCTCAGTCTTCTTAAGTGGCAGCAATGCAGAATTTCTGCAAATTGGCACATTTCAGTTAATGTTGGTTTCCATCTCAGTAGCATTCATATTTTCTGTATAGCTGGTCTGGTGCATAATTGAGGTCATATGTACTCTGTTCAGGAAATCCTAGGAATTTTGCATTTTCCTATTAATACTATTGTGTCATTAAAATTGCCTAAAATGTGTTTTGAAGCAAGGACGTGTCTTGATTTGTCTGCGGTATCTCAAATTTCTGAAGAATGCAGAAATTTGAAGGAGGGAACAAGCAGTTGGGGATGTGAGCAGCCCAAAGACAAGGAAACCTCTCCAAGACTGCTTTATTCCCTGTGGTAGAAAGAGAAATGCGCGTGGAAAAAAAAAAAATTGCTTTTGGATTATGCAAATAATGGCACACATGTGCCACTTGTAGGTTAAATGGGGTGGTTGTTCCCAAATTTTTGTTGTTTTTTTAATATCCCCTGCTTTTATGTTGAAATATTCGTATATAATTGCTGAGGCTGTTGGTAGTGCATATTGGTATTTATTTCACTCTGTGGTTTATAACATACACTTTGTAGATAACTTCTGTTATATTTTTAACTTCTACACTGACTGCAAATTAAATATTGATTTGTGCATTGCTGGTTTTTAAGCTTCAGGGCACTTCTGAGCTGTGGTTAATTGATCTCCAACTCCATACTTGAACACACAGTGGTGGTTCTGAAAGCAGGGCATCTGAATTACAAATTACTGTATGTTTTACACATGTGTTTCACATATTTAATGGATTTCACAAACTTGAGACTAGCTTGTTTTGCTGTGCAAGTTACTCTTTGAAGTGCTTGTAAATATGAAGGGAAAATAAGGATAGAACGAAATAAGAAATAAGCTGCTTCTAACAAGTTTTCTAATATAAAAGTAATGTTATTTATGTGTGAAATATTTGGAAATTCCATATTCTTATCATTCACGCTGTCCATCTCATGGTATTCAGTTTTCCTAAAAGTCAGACCTTAATTTTCTGGAGGTTTCTGTTGCAAACATTAGTATTTAGCCAGTAATCGAGGCTATAATCCAGCCCATGAATGTTCCCAGCATAGGTTTCTCCTAGTTTATTATCACAATTAATACATGTGAATTAAATTTCATCATCTGTTATGGTTTTCTTAAATGAGAGAATTTTGTCCCTATAAATACTTTTTTTTTTGTGGCTCTTGTGTGAGGCCATATTATTTTAATCTTTTATGCTACACATAAAATTTTAATCTTCTATGCTACGCATTTGGATACGTGTTCTTGCTTGGTTCTTAATCAATGTTAGGACTGTTGCCTTTCATTTGAATAATATACCTAACTTTAAAGGGTATTGGGATGGAGGTCCACCAGGTCTCTGGTCTTGGTCATAATGTAAAATTTAAAAGCCCACAAAGACCATAAAGGGCAACTATTGAGTTCAGCGGTTGAAAAGAGCTGCTCGTTACCTGGAGGTCTTGTCTCCGGTGATGAGCTGATAAGAGTTAGTGTACCACAGTGAGACTGACTTAACTCTTCAGCAGGTAGAGTGCATGTTCCTTGTTTGCTCTTCCCTCTTTGAGATGTCCTTGAAAAAGCTGATGTTAGGAGGGAGAGCCTTGTTGGCCTTAGGGCATCAGATGTGGTAGGTTGACTCCATCAACCAGCAGTTTATAAGGAGAGAAGGTGTCCATTAATGATCGGCACGGAAGGGAACACATTGGAACCATTTTGTGACAAAACTACTATATTGGCGTACCTCAACTGCAAAAGCAATATTTTGAGTGACTTTAGTTTTCGGGTTTGGGATGGAGGCTGAGAAGAAAATGGGGAGCTAAGTCCTGTGGAGACTAAATGTTGGATGCCTAAATAGAGATAAAGTCCTTGGTTTCTTAGTCTAGCTTGGTATTTTTATACTTCAGGGAAGAGATGGTGGAGTTGGAACTTTATATTCTCTTAGCATTCACTTCTTAAAAAGACAAACAAGATAGGTTTTTTTTTTTTCTCCAAGCTTTTCAGAAGTAGATGCTCTGGATGTAGGACGGGTCAGAAGGATAAAACTTGAGTGTTCTTGCATGTTAGTGCTTTGGAAAGGGACCTCAGGATGAATCATGGCAAGTCACTGCTGCCTGCCCAGCCTCAAATGCACTTTGTGATTTCTGAAACAATATCTCATCAATTTCTGGACTTTAAATTTTAGAGCTGTATGTAATTGCCAAATCTGTTGATACTGTCTAATGTCTACAGACAGATGTGAAGATGTCTTCCTTAGAAAAGTCTTCCCACTCCGTAAGTGGGAAGAACATGAAATCTTTCTTTTTCAGTATTTTTTTTTTGGGGTGACCTACATGAGTTTTAGCTAGTGGACTCTAATCCACTTTGTTGGGATAAGCCTTTTTGTATATGTTCTCTGTAAGAGGTAGGTTGACCCAGACGATGCCCTTTTTCCCTGTACAGAACCTCTTGGACAGGATGAAACTATTAGAAGTCACGGGCCTTACCACCCCGATATCACACTTACCTTCTCTTCACAGTCATGTTCTTAGTATCAGTATTGCCTGATGTTAGTCCATTTTCCTTATTAATTACAATACTGCATACCACCTCTGTTACCTTCTCCCCCGTGCTTTTTTGGCCATAAACTGGTTCCTACCAAACTCAGCACGGAGGCATTCAGGCTGCTGACATCAGCGTGTGTACGTGGTGTCCCCCATACTGGTACACTTGGAACTTTGAACCAGCCACAGCTCTAGGATGCTTGTTGCCAGCTGGTAGCAAGAAGGCGGGGTTGGGGCTTGGGGCCTTGCCAGAATGGCTTTCAGGAGCGGGTAATGGAAGGTCAGATGAGTTTCATGAAAGATTTGCTAGTGTACAGGCGTCTGGGGATGAAGGGGTCACACTGGTGGTGGTTGTGCTTTCTCCTTGCTCAAGGGTGTTCTGCACACTGTGATGATGTTGAGTATGTGTGCGTGTGGGGTTGGAATTAGATGATCTTTAAAGGTTCCTTCCAACCCAAACCATTCTCCCATTCACCCAGTCCAGCCTTCCTGGGTTACTGGAGAATGCCTTAAGCCACTGGCAGAGCTAATCCAGCCAGATCTGCTGCAGCAATGTGAAAAGTTACTGCTCTGCTTTCTGGAGGTCAGAGTTGCCCAGTTTACCCCACATTCTAGGTGAGGATTTCTGTGGTTTTTGTCTTAGCTGTAGAAAGAGAGACAGGCTCCGTAGGTTTCCTTCTGGCCTTGTGACTTTTCTCACTGCTCTGTGATTCAGGAATTGGGAGAAAGGAGATAAATTGACTTACTTAAATTGTGTTCATTTGGCAGCAGGGTTAACATCCCTGTCATTTAGGCTGCAAATAATTCATTAGTTCTTTGAGCTTCCTCCGGTTTTCAGCTTTCAGTATCCTGTTATTAAGAACTTGTGCATTTCTTCTGTGGGGCTGCAGCAGACAAATCCAAAGTAGAAGTTATTTCAACTCCAATTCTGTGACACGTTGTTAGCATCTGCGGCCCGGAATTCCTTTGTACTGTCACAAATGCTTAATTTGCAGAATGATGAAATAAATATTAACTGTACCAGAGCTGATGCCGGAATAAGTACACGCTACAGTTCTTTAATTTGATCTCTTTCTGCATATCAGCAAAGATGTATGTGTTTAGAAGTTCCTGAAATACTGGCATCCTTGTGCAGTAGCTGGATGATTTCGTGCCAGAATTACTTTAGTGTTCTCAAGCACACTTAAGTTCACGTGCACTCTGAACCTGATTAGATCAGCTTGCACTGAAAATGAGTCTCTCTGTAATAATTCTTGGAAATTCGAATAAGGTTTTTAATTTGGACGTTAAGCCATTTTCATTCTCATTTATGCTGCAAGCTTGAATTAGAATTCTTTTTTTTTTTTTTGAGGGTCAGTTTTAGGATACATTCACCAGCAATTTGGAGAGGGAAAATTGAGGAAAAGAGATCTTGATGAACTCAATATTGCTTCAATATTTTGATTAATTTTAATTTTTTAATAAGCATTGCATATGTATTCCACACATTATGGAGATAGACGATACTGTTACAAAGTGTTCTAAATAACTTAGTGTGTTAGGGGTACCTGACATGATAAATCGAAAACTAGATCGTAGTGTAATTAAATGTTCACCATCTTCATGTTACTGAGATTGAAAGTCCGTGAAACAACTGTCAGTTCAGTTCTAGATAATCACTGTGACCAAGTTTAATTCTTTGTTCTTACTCTTGAGGGATTTGGTGGCATCTGACTTTGTCCAGGTTGGATCCGGAGCAGAGAAAACTGGATGGCTTTTCTTGCTGGTCTTTCCTTCTTCCATGCCCAGTGAATGACCAGAAAAGAAAAAGCTTGTTAGAGAACAGTTCTCAAACAGTTTATCCTTGTTCGAAATAACAGAAGAGGTGAGCTGGTGTTGGTTTTTCAGGCACACGGAATGGTTGGGTAACGAGTAAGCTACAACATCAGTGAAGAATTTAAAAAGCTTAACAGCATTTTTTCTTGGTTTAGACTTTATTATTGTTGCTAGAGTTTCCTACAGATTATATTGAGGTACAAAAGATGTATGTTTTGCTGCCTCCTAGCACTCATTGCTGAGGCAAAAAGCCTACATTTCTTCTGTGCGCTTCTGTGATCTCAAATTCTTATCTTTGTGCAGAAAATGCTTGTTCACCGAGTCCAACCAACACAGGGTTGTACCAAATGCGCTTATGTAATGAGGATCTTTGTGGTCCTTTTCTGTTTATTCTTAAAGGTCTGCGTCGTGGTTTTCTTTATTTCTGCCACTGCATGTTACAGCTAACTTCCTGATAAGGAGTCGTTATACATCAACAGTGTTTGTATTCACCATTAGTATTGCATTTTATCTATCAACAAAGCAAGTTCAAGTAAAATGTACTTGCACAAGGGTATACACTATATACAAAAAGCTGTTAGTGGAATATTTGGCTGTGTACTTTCCGAGTCAAACAGCACTGTTTCTTAACATCAGCAGCAATAGGAAATTTCAGACTTTTTTTAATAGTAGATGCATTTTGTATTGGATTTTTTTTTTCTAGGAAGTCACATCTAGATGCAAAATTATGGTGGACTTAAAATCAATTTTAAATAGGCCTGCAATACTCTGTAGTACTTAAAGGTAAGGCAAGTCAGAGTTAGTAAGGGTCTTAATGATTTTTAGCTAAGACAGTAATGAGCGTGTTCTGTGAGCAGCACTCCATCAGGATTCCTTTCCTTGCTGCTGACCTTAAAATTGGCTTGTTCGTTATTTGTGAGGAAAATTGGTTTGACAGCCCTGAAGGCAGAAGTGTTTGTTTCGCAGTACAAATAGTGCCGTCACGCCGTCGCCCTGGCCCTGGGATGACAAGAGCTGTGTCTTGGGAGAACCAGCTCCAGTCTCGCCACAGGACCATTTGGGTACCTCCAGCTGTGGGGCCGCCAGGCAGATGAGTCTCCTGTAACGTATGTTAACTTACGGCTTCAAACCATTGGGTGGACCTCCAAACATTCTTACACAGCAGCTTTCTGTCAATATTTTTTCGGTATTTCTGTGGATAATATAACTAGTTTAAATAGAACCTTGACAAATTTTGGGTAGGGTTGCAAGTTGCCTGTTATCTCATCCAAGACAGCAGGGACCTTGACCTAGAACGTGTTCTGTTCTGCCCTGTGCATTTATCCAACCTGGCTTTGGCCAGGAACCTACACAGGAGAGGTAAAGTGTATATAAATTGAGAGTTCTCTTTGCTGTCCTTGTTCAATCTCCCTAGTGCCTGTGGAGTCTGTTAGTATGTAGTGACAGGACAAGGGGGAATGGTTTTAAACTGAAAGAGGGGAAATTTAGATTAGATACCAGGAAGAAATTCTTCACTGTGAGGGTGGTGAGCCCCTGGCCCAGGTTGCCCAGAGAAGCTGTGGCTGCCCCATCCCTGGAGGGGTTCAAGGCCAGGCTGGATGGGGCTTTGAGCAGCCTGGTCTGGTGGGAGGTGTCCCTGCCCATGGCAGGGGGTTGGAAGTAGGTGATCTTTAAAGGTCCCTTCCAACCCAAACCATTCTATAATTCTGTGAAATAATATTTTATGAGATTTTACCTTAAAAATCGCAGTCCTGACTTGTGCAGGAGGCGCAACTTGAGTTATCTGCTGAAGAGGTAATTGCAATGTTAAGTGAAAACCCACAGCTCTTGGACACATTATTGAGTCCACAGACTTTAGAGTTTATAGCGTATCTAATGTTTATCTGCCACCTAAGATGTAATGAATCTTAAATCTTTCTGCAAGTATTTCTGGTGGTCTTAGTCTGTTTCATGCCAGAGGCAGAGAGAAATAATGCATTCAATTTTGTCAAATTAAGTTTTTACTGTGCATTAAATTGATTAAATAAAGCGGCAGATTAAGGCGAAAAATACTATCTTAAATAGCAATTCAGGATTGATAGAATCTTAATGATGCCAAGCTGAAATTTTGCAGTGGGTTTGTGGCTATGAGAATCCATTAATCATGTATGCTGGACTCCGCGGGCTGCTGTGTTAGAAACAAACTATTTGACTTGCTGGCTTTGCTGAGATGAGTAATGGCCGTGTTTGGAAGTCACAGCAAATGGAATATGGAAGCTGCACGCGTGGTGTGTTCGTCAAGCCAACTGGGTCTCCTGTTTGATCATCGTGTTCTCGCGGAGAACAGACATTGTTGGGGGTTTTTCCTTTTACATGAACGATAGTGTCTTTTGAGAGTCGCTCTCCGACAGCTACGTGACAGAAGCAATTAGGAGAAGAAAGCCCGTCTCATGTTGTGTACTGAAATTCTTCTGTCTGCCGTCTTGTTTTCCCCACTACCCCTTTTTTTTCCCCTTCGTAATCTAGTTTTTGTCAGTCATCTCTTTTGATTTCTTTGTCCTGGTGTATATGTGTGGTTTTCTTTTGCTGGGTTTTTTTTTTCTGTTTGTGGTTCCTCCCCACCTCACTTGTCATCTTTTTTGTTGTCTTAATTCGTCCTCCATTTCTTTTCCATCTGGAAAGCTGTATAAAGGGGGACGGAAGCAGAGGAGAAGCTGGGGAAAAGATTTTTTTCTTTTCTCTATTTCTGCTTGTGTGTCTGCCTTGCATGGGTGGAGAGGGAGGAGAGAACTGACCAAACACAAACGCTACTATGGTGAAATATAGCAAGAAAAATTAATAATGTCAGTTTAGATGAATGCATAATACATAGCTTTATAATTACTCTTTTGCCCTTTCCTGATTTGTTGTCTTTATTTCTGTTGCCCCTAAATTCCTATTTCAGACCCTGAGGTAGGCTCTGTGTTTTTTTGGCTTAAAAATAATTACATATACTTGTGTAACGATAGAAATAATGATGTTTGTTGTCATCTCCTTGCTAATTCTCATTACCCTGTGTCTGCTCTGTTCTTTGACAAATAATTTATTCACTGTAGATGGTTCTTGAAAAAACACGCCTTTGTGACCTAGGATTTGGAAAGCTTTTTTTTTTACTTCAAAAAAAAAAACCCAAAACAAACCACCCCAAAACCCAAACAAAGAAGAAAAAAACCCAAACTCAACCCACCAGAATGACACTCTGCAGCATGTTGTGCCTCCGAAGAGTACAGAGTTGGAAGCGTTGTAATTTGTGTAAGATGCATAAGACTTGCTGAAACAAGATTACATTAAAGGAATCTTCCCTGTGCCTGTGGTGGTACATTTACTGTAAGTTTGGCCCACGGAGCATGCTGTCCTCTCTTCTCTGCTATTTCTTACGTCGTTAGGATCCAAAACTGTCATGTCTCACTGGAGAACTGATTTCAGACTCTCTGTAGCTCTGGCTGCAAATGCTCTGAGCCATACGCTTGTGGAAATGCCCATTTGTTGTGAAGGGATGTTACGCTTCGCTTTGAGAATAAGCTCTAACCGCAGAAAAAAATAATCTCCATCCATACTATCAGTATCAGACTAAGAAAACACCATTTTTTGGGGGGGTAAAAATAGATTTCGTCTTGTTTATTGGGGCAGATTTCTGTACAGAACAAAACTTCTGCAGCTGCTGTCAAGCTCCCTTTGAATGCCTTGCAGTAATCCCACTGAGATCAAGAAAACGTTTTATTTTTAGGCAATAAGTAAGTTAGCCTTTTCATGCATGCAAGTGTTAACTAGGAACGGCCCTTTTTGGTTTTTTTTTTTGGGTAAGTACAATGTATGAGCAAAGATTATAATCTCTTAAACTTTTGACAAACTACTTTGTGTGTGTTCTTTCCTGGAAAGCTGTCGTTTAAATTTTTTTCCTTCTCCCTCCCTCCGTGCTGGCTACATTTGATTGTCTTCAACCTTCTTTCACTCATCTTGAATGTTCTGTAACTTCAAATGAAAAAACGTAAAACTTTAATTCTGGCTTCTGAAAAAGTGCTGTAACAATGGAATCCATGTGTGGGCCGTAACCATGGAAACGGCATAATTTTACAGTGGTGGAACATGAAGGGAATGACTCTCCCAGCTTTCTAAGAGCTTGTCTTTAAAAAAAACCCAGCCCTTAAAACTTGCAAAATATTGTTTTAGTATTCCAAAAAGAAACTTTAAGTAGTTTTTTGTTACATTGTTACTCTGTTACCCTAAAGCTTCTTAACTAGTTATCATTTTAAAACGAAAGAAAAAAGAACACCTGAAACCCCCTAAAAAAACCCAACCAAACACCAAACCATGCCCCCAGCCCCCAAAACCCCCCACCCAGACAAAAAAAAACACTGAAGAAGGCAGTTTTCTCTTACGTTGTGTTCTGGAATCTGTAACTCCATTTGAGTTGTTTGGGTTTGTTGTGGTTTTTTTTTTTTTTTTTTTTTTTTTNTTTTTTTTTTTTAGTATTTTGCCTGAAGTACTTTCCTCCTAACTCTCTTGTCTTCTTGGTTGTGCCCTTGGTGTTTATTTCTCTACCTGGAAAACATTTATTTTACATTCTGAAACATCTACGTGCTGAGTTCCTATCACACCTAGAGTGCAAACCAGCTTTACTGGCATGCGGTGCTGGTTTGGATTTGAGTACAGGAACTATAAAATCCTGTCACCTTTTGACAAGGTGGGTGACATGTGGTGGCACACGGCATGTCACGAGTCCATCATGGAAAATGACAAGCGAAGTTCAATGACAGCAAGCAATGTCAAGACAATGTTTTTGGGTTTTTTTTAAATACTCCGCTAAACCTATCACTTCTAACAGCAAGCATTCTGTAGTACAAAGGGAGAGGAGCTAGAAATGTGTACAGTGCACACCTACGGCTTTCCCTAAGCTTGCCCGAGGGCCTGAATTGTTAGGTTCATAAAACGTCGGAGTATTTCCATCAGGAATTACATGATCACAGGTCATAGTGCTGGGGATATTCCTGCTAGATCTGAGCCATTGCCTGCACACAGATGTCCCTCCTTAAACATCTTAAGCAGTTCTAAAGTTTCCTGGGCTTGTTCAGAGTTAAACGCATGTCCTTTTTCTGTAAGCCATGAAAGGATAAGAACATTCCTATAACATAGCTGACATTTTTAAGACAGCACTTGTGATTGAGTAGGTATTCCTGTAGGTCATATCTAAAGCTCATGACTGTCCTACGTCTTCACAGAGCCACGACGGGAGGTTTTAAGAGCATGAGATGCTGCTGGATGAGAGCAGGGATCCTCCAGCCCTCCAGCAGTGTGCCTCAATGGCCGCAGCAGGTGGTGTTTAGATAGATTTTGCATGTGTGGCCCTGTATGTCCTTGCCATCCCTGTGGTGTCAGGGATGGCAGCTGGTACCTCCCTGACTGGTCCTTCTTGTCTTTCCTTGTCAACCTGCTGTGAATCTGCCAACTGCCTTTGAGGTTGCTGACGGTCCCTGCCTCCACACCCTTCTCTAGCAGGAACTTCAGGAAGCTCACTGCCAGCTGTGAAGAGAGGCACTTGTACTGGTGTGAAGCTAATCTCCAGTAATTTCCTCAAATGTTTCCTACTGCTGATGCTGGCGGGATATGATGAGAGTGGTGCTGCATTGATTTACTTCTCACAGAATCCCAGAATGGTAGAGGTTGGAAGGGGACCTTCAGAGATCATCTCGTCCACCCCCTTGCCAAAGCAGGGTCACTTAGAGCAGGTTGCACAGGAACGCGTCCAGGTAGGTTTTGAAGATATCCAGAGAAGGAGACTCCACCTCTCTGGGCAGCCTGTTCCAGTGCTCTGCCACCTTCAAAATAAAGAAGTTCTTTTTCCTGCGTTCCAGTTTGTGCTTGCCCCTTGTCCTGTCACTGGGCACCACTGAGAAGAGTCTGGCCCCATCCTCTTGACACCCGCTCTTTAGATATTGATCAGCATTGATGAAATCCCCTCTGTCTTCTCTTCTCAAGACTAAACAGCCCCAGCTCTCTCAGCCTTTCCTCATGAGAGAGGTGCTCCAGTCCCTTG
>VWZL01005982.1:169910-194672 GCA_013396915.1 Stercorarius parasiticus | reverse complement strand
CATGACCCCTTTTTCTTTTAAAATATTTTACTTTAATATCTCCGGCCTGACCTTTTCCTGCCGATATGGAGCCTGTTTTTTTTTTTTTTTTTTAATCTCCCCTTCGCATGTAAGCCCTGGCCGTATTCATTGTGAGCCTTGTGTCCTCCCAGCTGAGAGCGCCCAGATTTCATAGTCTGGCTGTACATTGCAGCTGCTCCATCCCTCGATGCCTTCAGCTGCCTTCTAGACCTTCTTGAAGTCCTTTATGCATTCCTTCTGGTGCAGAGACCAGAACTGAACATAAGATGTGGATGCGTTACTGTTTTGTACAGTACCATGTTTTCAGTACCCTTCCTAATGATACGCAATGTTTTATTGCCTTTTTTTGGTCAGCTACTGCTCTTTGAGCTGATGATTTCAGAGAAAACAGTGACTCAGCCTTCCTCCCGCAGTTGGAACTGGAGAAAGTGCAAGTGTTAAGTGGTTAAGGAGGTATTGCTCAGAATATTTTTCCCCTAGATGCATTACATCACATCTATCTGCTGTCTTTTAGCAACTTGCTTCGTTTTGTGGGATCCTTCTGGATATTTTTTCCATTGCCATGGCTTTTGTCTACCAATAAGAGCTTAATATCACCTGCAGACATGGAGATTTCACTTAACCATTTTGTGATGCTGAGTTAATTCTTGGGGATCTTACTTCAGTCTCTTCTCTATCTGTGCCTCTCTTCCCCATAGGCAAAAGGTGTTTATAGTGCTTGTGGAGATACTGAGAATAAATTCTTTATCTGAGTTGCTCAGATACCGTGTGTTCTGTAACTCAGTGTGTAATGAGATTGATCCCACCTGCCCTGAGTAATGATCAAGTAATTTCTTTTGCTCTTCTTAACCTCCTTGAATGCAGCTTCCACCAGAACTCTTTCATTTAATCTCTTGCTGTTCAGTATTTCTGGTCTAAAATTTGGCTACTGGTGGCTGGACAGATAATGTTGTTCTCTATGCTCAATGATGCCATGTAAATGAATTTAAAATTGCCAGGTGCGTGCCCTTTCAGTTCAGAACAGAGTTCAGCTGAGATGAAGGAAAAAGCCTGTGAATTACTCTCAGCACCTTAATCAGAATTTGGGTTTGTTTTTTTTTTTTTTTTCAATTTAAAAGATTAGTATTTAAAAAGCATAAGGTGAGTGATTTAAGAGGAGTTTCTCCCAGTGGAAGAGGGGAAATTGTGATTGAAAACTTGAAATACTTTTGTAGATGCTATAAATTAAGGAGACTAAACCTTGCTTTTGTTTTTAAATCAGGGTGGGTGGGAAGCACAAGGCAGGTATAAACAGAAGACTGAGGCCAGTGAGAAGAATGCAGCAGTTAATTAGCCACTGATTTGTCAGTTATGGAAACAAATACAAACTGAACGTGTTCCCAAGGTACGGGACAAGTCAGCTGATGCTAACACTTGTTCTGCTGTAATAACATTATGCTCATGCCTGTTTGAAGCTATTTGAAATACGTCAGATACAGTGATGATCACACTGTAAGTGTGTCTAGTACATATTTTGTCAACCAAATATGTAATCTGAAAAAAAAATAGTGTTCTTGTGCAGTACTTCAGTTGGTCCTCTGACTTTTCCTTACCTTCATTTTGTGTTGGTTTTTGTGATTCAGTGGCATCCACTTGCGTTAAAACTAACACCTGGTTAAACAGAACTCCTCAAAAATATAACATAGACTGTGCGTGTTTCCCGAGGAGGGTCTCATAGCATTCTTGGCTGTTTGCTAGTTAACCTTTTCAACTGATACAAATGAAAACATTATATTAATACTGCTGATATTCGCAGTTGAAACCAAGATTTAAATAATGATAATAAAGGACTACAGTGCAACGTGAATCTCCTGTGAATCATAGAATCTTCATGGTTGGAAAGGACCTTTGAGATCATCGAGTCCAACCATACACACACAAAAACCCCTACAATCTCTGCCACTAGAACATGAAGTAGAGTTGTCAACAAAAGATGTGTGATTTTCTACACTGACTTTCTTCTGAACTGACCGAGCTAAAAAAAATGCTGGCAGGTTTTGTGCACGGAGGTGTCTGTCCCATAATCAACCCCCCTATCTCTCCCCATGGTAAGAGATAAAAATTTACAGTTAATGGTGGATATTCAGCTGCTGCTGTGCCGAAGGCAGATGCAATTAATATGTCAATAGGGGGAAAAAACTCCGTCTAAGCAAGCAAATGGTATTTTTAGTGCTGTTATGATTGACTTACGAATACAGTGTCAGGTATTGGTGGCTGCAAATTGGGGAAGCTACCAAAAGTAAAAATAATTTGAGCATTCAGAGACTTGTGAGGATGATCAAAGGGTTAGAAAAATGGGCCATTATAGTGATCCACTTCTGCGCCTCATTCTACATAGCTAATATAAGAAAAGATTTGATTGAGTCGCTCTTTAAAATTGCCCTAAAATTGCCTTAATGGGAAATGATATAATAAAGGGCTGTTAACATTCAGCTCTGCAGACTGCTAAATTAGAAGTAGGTCAGATTTAGGTTAGAAGTTAGGGATGCACTTTTAACGATGAAGGAAAAGAAGTACACATATGGCACAGTCTAACCGGTGGCTTATGTAATCTTTTAATCATATTGTAAAACTTTTGAATAGCTTTTCCTTAGTGGGTGTGCTGTCAGAGTGAATTCATTGTTATCTCCAGGGTCTTTGCTCGATAGGTAGGATGATCATGGATAAATCCTTGAAATGCTGATTAAACGGTGTAATTTTAGAAAGCAGTTTTTTTGAAAGGTGACTTGTGTTTTCTGCTTAATTATTTACTCTTCAGAAACAGGAAAATATTTTGACATAGATGATGAGATCTCAACTTCATTAAAGATTAGGGGAACATCCAGCGCTCTTTCTATCCTGCTGGAGAATGATAGGAAGGGAAACTTCCGGGCTGTTGAATCCAGCCTCTAACACAGCATCCTTCAGCATCAGTCACACAAAGGCTAATAGCTGAATACACTTGTGTATTCCTAAATGATTTTGGTACCAGTAGATCAATAGGAAAATTGCATCTTGCAGTTGATTTTGTGATATTCCTCGTTCAGTTGGAAGGATCGTTGCGGAATGACATGTGCTGCTTGGCTTCCTGGAGATCGTGGTTTGTGGTTCCTCGTGTGCTGCGAGCCCTTACTCCACACTGGAATGAGAGATTGGTTCATGAACTGAATATCTGAAGGCATTTCCAGAGAATACTGTTAGATTAGAGTCAGACAGTTCCTGCTACAGGAGAACAGGATTAAATTTCTTGTGGTCGGCTGCTTACCACAGCTCTGGAAGGAGATCAGTGCTGCAGATGAGGTGAGAGTCTGAGCCTCTGTAGTTGTCCATGGAGCCATATTCTCATTTTACCATGAGGTAGGAACATGAAGCTCAGAAAATATTACTGTTTTTGATGATTAGATGTTGCTCTTGGAAATAAGATGTTAAATTGCGTCTCCATTTCCAAGAAAACATTTGAGGAAACTCTGTGATGCAAAATGCATGGTTTCATAAAAACAAATATAGCGTTAGAGATATCCGGTACTCAAGGCATCCTTAAATCATAGAAAAAACTATTTGTGACAGGATCCACAAAGCCTATTTGAGGACTGTACTGCCCAAAACCATGTTGGTGGGTACAGCAGTAATTCTTTCTTTAAAATACAGGTTTTTTTGTGGGTGTGGTTTTTTTTTTTTGTTCCTCAGTGAATTCATATAACAAATTGGTTTACTTGGCAAGTTTTTTTTGGCTAAGGAACTTTCTTATTTTGTAGCACCTCTGATGTTGTTACAGCTTCTTTCCTGTTCTGTTATTGTCATCTGTGTATGGTGTTAGCAGAAACCTTGGTTGGAAAGGACCATCTGCCCCATCCTCCCACTATCTATTTGGGATAAAACCAGGTTTTTTTGAGAACTGGCTTACTGTTACAAGATATGTAAAACTTTGTAAAGAATATTGTCCAAAAATTATTTTTCTTTCTGCCTATTCAAACTGACAGTTTGTTCCCTACACAATAAGACATGTAAGAATATAAATACAGAACGTGACTGATCACTGGAAAGTATCAGTAGGAGTAGAAGCGCATGAAGTCTGATTAATTTTTAATATCGCTTTGAAGAATTGCTTTGGAGCAGTTAAAACACGTAAGGTTGGTTCATGTCGTACAGCTGTAAATGTGGTTTGTGTGACAGCATTCACGTACATTCAGGAAACGAGCTGTAGGAGACAAGTCATTCATTAACACACCAGAAGGCTGTGCTGCCATACAGAGAGACCTGGACAGGCTGGAGAGTTGGGCGGAGAGAAACCTTATGAAAATCAATGGGGGCAAGTGTAGGGTGCTGCACCTGGGGAGGAATAACCCTCTGCACCAGTCCAGGTTGGGGGCTGACCTGCTGGGGAGCAGCTTGGTGGAAAGGGACCTTGGAGTCCTGGTGGACAACAGGATGACCATGAGCCAGCAATGTGCCCTCGTGGCCAAGAAGGCCAATGGCATCCTGAGGTGCATGAAGAAGAGTGTGGCCAGCAGGTGGAGGGAGGTCATCCTCCCCCTCTACTCTGCCCTGGTGAGCCCGCATCTGGAGTGCTGTGTCCAGTTCTGGGCTCCCCAGTTCAAGAAGGACAGGGAGCTGCTGGGAAGAGTGCAGCAAAGGGCTACCAAGATGATAAGGGGACTGGGAACACCTCCCTTAGGAAGAAAGGCTGAGGGACCTGGGTCTTTTTAGTCTNAGGTCCCTTCCAACCCCTACGGTTCTGTGATTCTGTGATGCCCTTCAAAAAGCAAAAGGTTTTGCACAGCAAAGGTGGCAAGTTAGTAAACAAGATCTGAAATGAGTAGCTACCTAACTGTGTAGTCTCAGTGAATTAAGTTTTTAAAATGTTGCCAGAGTCCACTAGTCTTTTTTCAGCGTTAGATATTAAATGGAAAACGATATTTGGAGAATAAAGCTAAAATGTTTAAAGCCAGAAAAGACTAGAGAGCGCTGGGGAGACAGGGTAAACCCAAGGGTAAGAAATATCATCAAAGTTCCTAATGTGACTGTGCAACTAATAAAAATAAAAATACATGAAGGTAATGAACATTCACTTACTGTTGTGGTGTCTGAATATACAAACACACACCAAAAAGTGGAATTGTTACTTTTATCTTTGGAATTGTGACAGCGTTTGCTTCATTTATGCTATTATGGCTTGATATTTCTGTTGTGGCTGGTGTTGCCAGAATTAAGATGGATTAGCCTATAGAGGACCTTGTGCTTAATGGAAATCATTGAAAAATATGATACAAATAACTTACTAAGTGCATTTATACAATTTTGAGTAGACTAATATGACCTTCAGGCTTCAATTTCTTTTGTCCTACTTGTTTTTAAATCTAGTGCGTGTCAATTAATCGTAGAAAACAGGCTCACTTACACTAAATTGCATTAGAAGAACGTGTACTTGCAGGAAGCTGTTCAGTATGCTTGTCCCAGAGGTGTAGCATCTCTTTGGTTAATGCACTTACGGAACTGATTTGCAGCGGAACATGGAAGTAAAAAATCATTACAGTGTTTGACTTAAATATAGTAGTGATGCTGATGATGTAGGTACCCCGTTTGGATAGGTCCCAGTGCAGGAATGGGATCTGTGTGAGCACTGGTGCCTGGGCAGGGAGAGATCCCAGCAGAAACAGCGGCTCAGGTGTTAAGGACAAACACTGGAATATGATCAAGACTTTCTTAAGTTAAAAATATGCGCGTGTCTTAACTGCAGAGCTTTCCCTGGAGGTGTTTGAAATTGCATGGCTAAGTTCCTGGGATGTAAATGAATGTTTTCTGCCTATCTGTGTGCATATGATAACGTTATTTTTCTGGTGGTTATGTTTACCGTTATTTTCTTGAAGTCTGTTGTGTAGGCACACTTAACCAAATTGTCTGCTTCAAGAGTAATAAATGCTGTGATAAAACATTTCCAGAACATCAAGAATTAGAATAAAATTTTAATGCAGCTTGTTAGTAGTAACTTAGTAGGTTTTTTTTGTACTAACATAAATTTTCAGTGTTAATTCCAGTTATAAATGGGATTTGGAGATTAGTTTCTATCACTGTAATAAAAATAAAATCCAATATGGTATTTTCTACTCTGCAGTTCTAGTTGTTTTACTCAGGTGGCTGCAGTTGTTTGTGCTGTATATCCAAGTGACAAGCAGGAGTTTTTTTGTGACTCCATAAAAAAAGTACACAGAAACCATTAAACATATATAAACAAATAGGAAGATGCCACATTTCATTTAATTTCCCAAATCAACTGTCACTGCAATGTATTTTTCTGCCAGAAGAAAGCTCCATTCCGCGTGTGCTGATACGGATTCTGTGCAGGAGGCGACTGGAGGTCTTTCCTTCCCGCAGCTTATGCGTCTTCTTCCTTTCTGGGTTTCTCCCATCTCAAGGCATTTCTTATGACATAAGAAGGTTTGGGTCAGAAGCAGACAGTGTGATGAGCACCTTTTAAATGTACCTAATTATCTTTTTAAACTTTCTATGTTCTACCAGCGTAAAGCATTCAATGTTTTCTCTCTCCTTTGTGGTGTCCTATTACTATTTTCACTTTGTGTTTTAGGTGTGTTTCAACTTTGTCCGTTGCCATTTCATTGGCTCCTCAGTAATACAGTTCATTTTCCAAAATTTTTAGTAGGCTGCCTTTAAATTTCAGGTGTAATTCTCTTTGCTATTCAAGTTTTATCATGTTTTGCAGCCACAAGCATGGATTGTAAATGAAAGCAAGCATGATATTAAGAATCTGTTGCTTAGAGCCGGGCTAATAAATGTATTACGCCTTGTTATTTCTTCTAATAGGAAGCAAAGCAGTGACCATCTGCCCTCATAACCTCTGAATCTGTTCCAGTTACTACGCGTCTGGTTAAAGTTCAGTTTCCAAGTGGATTTTGTACCCAATACAACAACTTTGTTACTCAATATTGCTGTCTCCTTTTAACCAAATAACTGCAGACCTTTTTCTTTGGTTCAGTTCAGTTTCTTGCTTATTTGTTTTACTACTTGCCCTTTCTGGTTGCCCCCCTACTTGTATTGTATTTGTTTCAGCTTTTGTTAACCCCTTGATGTGTCCCCCCAGTCGTTGTCCTTACAGACTTTGAGTAATTTCTGCTTTCTAGTTCTTTGTGGGTTCTAGTTTCTGTTCTGAACTCTGGTCGGCACCTCGAGTCCCAGTTACGATCACGTGTACTGAAATGACAAGTAGATGTATGAAAAGCAGTCAGAAGGAATATAATGAGTTATAGTCTATATAATTACATATTTAAGAAAATTTAATTTATGTGCATTTATACCCATCTTTCTTTAGTCTATAATTTTTTAATACAACCTATTTAGACTGTGAGACAGTGGTTCTTGTGAAGTTGCTTGGCATTTACTATAAAAATATTCAGCAACTGTGTCTTGTGTGCCTCAGTGACAAAAATCACTCTCCTTCCTTTTAGTAGTATTTTGATTGCTCCATACTTATCCATTTGTAAGCTTGGCTACCTTTTCTCTAAAGGTTTAAGAATAAAGAAAACGTAACAGTAATATCCACTTCGTATGCGAAGACTAACCCTGACACTTTCGACTCTGAAATTACATAGGTGATAATGGTGAAATCTGCATGTAACACTTAATTTGTGTGTAGTGACCTGTATTCTGCTGTAGTAATTACGCTCGGTGCCTCGCAGTATTGTCTTTGTCCTTCGGTTAGGTAGGTAAAATGTAATCTTGTTAATGAACAGGGTGAGACAAGGAAAATGCTTTTGATTTGCATGTGGCATGCCTAGCAGCTAGCAAATTGCCTCCAATAATGTGCTTTATTAAACAAGTATAGCCTTGCAGAAAAATGATTAGGCCAATGAAATTTTAGAGCGATTTGTTTTTTCCCCGCTTCTGTTTCTAAATGTATTTCTTTATTGTTACAGATATTTCAAGACTTTCCTTGCCAGCAGGTAAGTTCTCTTCTCTCATTTATGTCTCGATGTGACAGCAGGCGGCTTCTAAGGGCTTGCTTGCAATATAGTCCTGCTTTTAGATAATCAGAATATCAGTTCTTATTCGCACTGTCGTGGTACTCAGTCATGTGGAGATCTGAGGTCAAAACAAAACCTGTTGTACAGATGTTTTTACATTTAAATAGTGTATTTTGACAAGGGGAGGAGGGAACTGAGATATAAATATATGCAGTTGTTAAATATGTGGGTGATATAGTTAATGCTTACGACGACTCAGCACAGCGTGTGATACCGCTGTCAGAAGAACAGATTAGCAGCAGCCACAAATAGCATTAGTGATGAACCAGAGGGACAATGTGCAAGGAAATGTGGTTTCTGGGTAGTTCATGGGTGGAAGGAATGTCCCCAGGTGCTAATGGGGAAGGTGACAGAGACTTCCCCTTGTCTGGGGTCACAGGTGTCTTGTGCTAGAGCTGGAAATATCCCTCTGCTCTGTTGGACCCTGGTTCTCTCCTATCAGTGGTGTTTTAAAAATGAAAAAAAACCCACACCAAAACAACAACAAAACCCAACAAAAAACACAACTCACCAAAAAACCAGCCCCACCAAAAAAAAAACCCAAACCCCAAAAGACTTGATTTTTAAAAATGGTATTTTTTGTTTGATACATTTGGTCTTTAATCAAGTGTTAAGCTTTATAAATTGACTCGTGCTGTGGGCTCAAGCTGTGCTGTAGAACTCAGAATGATGATGTCTTCTGTTCCCCAGCATTGTGTCTGTCTATTCACCGTTTGTAATGTGAGTTCTAGAATCATAACCCTAGGGTGCTTTTACTCCTGGTTGAGCAAGTTTGGGATTAGGTGTTTGTTATTGGGCCTGCTGCATTTTGTCCTTAAGTTGTGTTGGTGATTTTGCCTACGTATCCGTTCTTTTATTTCTTCTTACTGAGATGTGCTTCATATCTATCCACAAAACACTTTTTTTACAAATGAATATCTGAAGCGTAACAATACTTGGTAAGTATAAATCTGCTCTGGAGATAGTTTCTCTTTCCCGTTTGAATCAAACGGCAATTTCAGTTAAAAGCTTGATAGCTGATATATTGCAGTCTTTCCACAAGAACTTTAGAGTATCTGTTCTGGAAAAGAAAAATACTTGCTTGAAGCAGTGAAGAGAACTTTAAATGTGGAAAAAGTTGGGTTTTTTTCTTTTAAGGACGGCATCTTAAAAATTATTTTAAGTGCTGAGAGCAGTTGTAAGGCAGGCAAGTACTTGTGGAGAATATTTGAAAAAATAAATGCCTGGTGTTTAGGTCGAGCTGATGGGAAGATAAGGGGTGTTGTGTTTTGTTCTGCAGCTTTTGGGACAAGGATGTGTGATGAAACCTCTTCCGAATTTCTATCTGGGAGTTGAAGAGTTCAGCTGGTATTGTGAATCTGAGTCACAATGAGATTATTCTTTTCAATTTGGGTATGTGTGTGTGGGTGTCGTAATTATACTTTTTAGCTGGGTTGTTGAAGGACTGATAAGAGAATAAAAATTTACCCAGGATTTTGAAACGGTAACCTTCTTCCATGGTAAGGCAAGAGGCGTTTATAGAGGGTGGAAAAGCTGTTATACACAACTGCTCGCCTATAGCAGGGGCTTGACACTATTCAATGATTACCGAACTAATGAAACCTGTTAAAAACATGCTTAAAATATTGTCAAAAGAGAAGGGTGTGTCAAATGGAGTTCCACAGAGGTCTGACTTGTCCTGTGGTATTACAGTATTTTCATTAATGACCATGATGACGGACTTTATGGGCCTATTCAATCTGCCAGTAACGCCAATATGAAAAGAGTTACGAGCGCATTGGATAGTGAGAGTAAAATTCAAAAGAAATTTGACAAACTGGAGAAATAGCCGGGTTACAAGATATGATCCATTTGAATAAAGATGAGATTCTACATTCAGACGGGAAGTTTTAATCATCAGAACTCGTATTTGCAATGAACAACACTATTTTCTTGTTTCGAGTTTTGAAGAAATTTTCTCTATTTTCCGGGCGCCCCTTTTAGCAATGAACAATAGATGTCACTAGAAATGCTCTCGCTTTTGCCACCTGGTTTTAGTACTGTAAATTTGCATCATAATAGGGTGGGGGGTTTGCAGTGTTTGAAGACTTTGCAGTAGGGAGGAGACTACTTGAAATGGTCTTTATTGTAGTGTCTTGTTTGAGGTTATATTACATGTAAATTCATTATAGTCAGTGATATACCAAGGTCATCCAGAATACTGCCTTTTTGCTTTTGATTCCATAGCAAAATCTTCATGTAAAGAAGGATTGTTTGTGTGCTGTTGAATGCATTAGTTGATTAGGTCGTTAGTTAAATCATTACTCAGGAGAGGTATCCTACATTAATCTATATCACTGCTTTGAAGTCTATAAGTAACTTGGTTTTTTACTACCTTGTAACTGAGGCCATGGATATGAGCATGGAGAATTTTTGGAATGTGAACCTGTAGGGGCTTGGAGGGCAACTTGCTAAAATACTATAATTTCGAAGGCGGATAGAAAACACAGTACTCGTGTCTATATGTGAAGTTATCTTGGAACATGAGTGTGGTCGTGGTATAGCGGGAGGAATGAAAGACTGGTTTCCTTTGGTAAATGCAGTTAAACTTTGGCTGTTGGCACTGTTGAGATTAAAAACAGTCCCTCCTGGATTGTCACCATCTGAATTTAAAACAGGTATAGCAGCTGTGTGACTCGGGGACTGAAGACTTGGTCTTTTGTTCTTGATTTTCTAGTGCAAATAAATATTCATTACCACAATCAAGAAATAGTAAGAAAGCAAAAGAACTATACGAAAGACCTATACCAGATAGGTAGAGGAGAACAAAGACAAAGGAAATAAATGAGTATATACTGGTATTATGGTTAAAAATGGAACAAAACATTCTCCTGGAATGGAACCTCACGTACGGGCATTTGTTCCTGCTGACTCTGTCCTTCAGAGAACATCCAAGTTGTGTGAAATCTTGCTGCCTCCTAGTATAAGGTAACAAAAAAACCCAGGAAATCAGTGTTGTTTGTGTAACGTAATTCCAGATATGCAGTATATTTGAAGTCTGTCTGTTTTTGTGTGCATTTTTTTGATGTATAGTGTACAATTTAGTGCACCATCCGCACACAGTCATTGTTATCTTGAAATATTAGACTGTTTTGGAACTATTTTTAGTTCCAAGTGCTCATTTGGGACCAAAAAAAAAAAAAAAAAGTTGTTACACAATTTCAGCTCAACCTAAAGAAGTTATTCTTTCTGAATTAAAACCGTGTCCTTGTTCAGTGTTCCGTTAGTGTGCACGGCCTTGCTGCTTACATAAAGCCCACTAGCGATCCCTTTAATTAAACCAGATTCATCTCCTGCCACCTTCCACAGGAGCACGCTGCCTCCAACCAACCTGCTGCTGCTTTTTTCTCTTACCCACCGGATACGAGGTGGGGTGTTTAATCCTGCGCCGGGTAATTAGATCTTCCTTATCCTAAATCTACACCTGCCTGTGTATGAACTTAAATATAGCAACTTGAAATGCAACACAGCTTTTCAGACTAGAATTAAGAAAAAAAACCAACGCCACGGATACTTTCTAGGATGGAAAATTAAAAATCAGTTGATGGATCGCCAGATGAAGTCGCAGTACCAAGAACTGACAGAATTGAGGATACGCAGAATTCTTAAAATAAATGTTCACATGTATTACAGGGGGTAATAAATTATGCAGTGATTATTCACGCAGCTGAGAACAAACTCAATAACATGAGCAGAGAACTGTTGTTAATGTCCCTACTTAAAGGCAAAGAAAAAGTGACTGCGTAGTCAAAAGTAAAAAAAAAAAAAGTATAAAATAGTGGCTTTTTGATTTGTCACTTCAATTTTAAATAAGAACTAAATACAAGCTGCATTAAGACTGTAAACAGTTCCTTTCATGTCAGAATGCCTGACGTGATTCTTAAGGGATTATGCAAGGAAAACTGCGCTGTCTTTTCCACTAAAAGTAGTATTTTCAGTAATCCCTTTGAAAATCAGGGTTGTTTTTCTTCTAGGAATCTTTGCAGATTTTATTAAGAATTCTGATTTTATCCAAGAGTAAATTTAATTACAGCCAAAACCATTAAAAGTATATGAATTTTTTTTTTATTTGCAATTAGATTATGAGGTACTCTTACAAATAAAAGAGTACGGACCTGAAAACTTCTCGATTTATGAAACATTAGTATGTCAAGTTAGAATAGCTGTCTGCATGCCCCTTATGGTTCAGAAGATGTAAGAAGGCTTTTCTTCTTTTGATGCAAATATGCCTTATAGTTTTAATTCTTTTCACCACCAGTGAGGAATGTGCTATTTCTAGCCTTCCAAATACCGTATCACAAAACTTCTGTTGCTACTGGATGAGATTATTGCTGACAAAACTTTTAATGCCACTTTGAGGAAGTTTCCCTTGCTATTTGTGTCTCAAATCTTCCTATTTTAAAATTTTGTTGAGTAGATTTAATAATGTAATCCTCGGTACCTTCTAAAATGCATTTCCCCATTGTTTACATACCTCTGATACTTGGAAAAACAATATATTTATCCTTTGTCAGCTATTGCTGTTGGTATCTGGTTTTGGGTGGGGTTTTTTTGCATTGGATTTTTTTGTGTGTTTTATGCATATTTTGGCTGCGCTTTCGACACTGCCCTCTTCCCTGCACTCCCATCCATATTTGACAGCTAATGTCCACATGGGACAATAGCATGGTTTGGTAAGAAAAAGGTAGTATTTTTAGCAATGAGCCTGGTATATGTAGTAGTGCTGAGATGATGAGATGTGTTAAACACTCCACTAAACTTTAGATACTTAAAATTTCTTCTTTTTCCTTTAGAAATTGGTGTTCTTGCTAATCTTTGTAATGGGTGGCCTTCACCTGGACCTTAAGCTGCTGATCACAACAGTGTAGACAGTTTCCAGGTCATCTCAGAGTCCATTTATTTAGCCCATGCTGCATCAGTTTATCTATTGGGATGTTGTCATGGGAGACAGTGTTGAAAGCCTTGCTGAGGTAGAATCATAGAATCGTTTTGGTTGAAAAATCATCAAGTCCAACTGTTAACCTAATGATGCTAAGTCCACCACTAAACCGTGTCCCTAAGTGCCACATCTACACGTCTTTTAAATACCTCCAGGAATGGTGACTCAACCACTTCCTTGGGCAGTAAGGAGGAACAGCATCCCCTCATCCACCAAGCTAGTACTTTCATCATAGAAGTCCATCGGATTGGTCAGGCGTGATTTCCCCTTCGTATATCCATGCTGACTACTTCTGATCGCCTTCTTGTCCTCATCAGTCTGAAATGGCCTCCAGGGTTATTTGTTCCATCGTAGTGTCAGGACTGGAGGTGAGGCTAACCAGCCTGTAGCCATCCAGACCTTCTCTCCTTGCCCTTCTTGAAGACAGGAGCTCCATTTGATTTCTTCCAGCTGTCAGGAACCTCCCCCACTTGCCATGACAGTCTGTAGAGTGACTTACGGTTAAAAAAAACTTGCCCTGCTGCAGACCATTGTTTTTCTGGGAGTATATATAAGGACGGAGGAAAAAGGAGAAGAGATGGGGTAGAAGGAAAGAAGTTTCAATATAGAGAACTGAGAGTAGGATTAAAAAATTCAGGAGTACGAGGAATGATGCGTCACCCTTAATAACTGCTTTAGTGTGTTTTGATGCTCAAAGGTGGTGAAATTTGATATATTTATCACTTAATGGGACTATGACACAATTGCATGAGGAAGTAGGGAGTAGGAGTTCATGACATAAAAGGTCCTCCGAGTCCTGTGCCCGATGTTCCTATAAATGTTAACAAGCTGGGTTAATAGTCTAAGGGTTTGACACAAACAAATAAATGAAAAAAAGCGGGAGTTCAGCACATTCCTCTCGTTTCCTGTCTGTAGTTCTGTCTCCCAAGGTTTTTGGGGACATACGCACTGCTGTGAGGGTTCTTCTTGCTCCACCTCGGAGTGGAAGAATTCCAATAGTCGAGAATGCATCACATACGAATAGTATCACTTGAATGTTTAGTGTGTAAGATTTTTTTTCTTCTTTGTTCTAATTTGGTGCTATTTTAGGACAAATTGGAAATTTCTGTCCACCTCGGACAGAAGCTATTGAATTTTACGGATTTTTGTCAGTAGTAATATCAGAGGAATTGTAGGAGGACTTGGAACTCTGTACTACATGCTAAAAAATAACTAACTTGTGGTGATGTTTTGCTTTGAACAGGATGCTTATTTGCTATGAGAAGATGTTTACTTGTTTTGGAGTTGAAGGGGTACAGACGGAAAATGGTTATTTGGGGTTCTGTGACATTAAATATTATCTTTTATTCTCTTGAAACGAAATAGGTGTCTAGGAACAGGCAGTTCAAATTCAGCTGAGTCTGTCGGTAAGTGAAGCGAAGCAAGTTTACTCCATGCTGTATCCCCACATTTACGTTCTTGCTGGCAAACTGCTTGCCAATGGTAGTGCAGGAGAATTCAAAGAGGCATCGATGAGGGTTATTCAAGTGATGTACTTGATCTACATCTAAAGTAGAATATTGTCTGGACTCCACCAAGGTTCCAGAAATGTGACATTTCTCACGTTTCTGCAGGAGAAGCTGTAATTCTTGGCCTCGGGGAGTAGCTGTATGAATGCTGCTGGACTTCTCAAGTAGAGGGTGCCTCTGGCTTTCCAGAGGTGGAGCTGGTGCGCTCCTTTCTATGGGTACCTGACCCAGTGTCCCTGCTCCACCTCGATACAGCAACCCCTGCTGGAGTGAGACATCCCCGATAGTAGCAGAGAATGCAAAACCCGCACTCTGTTTTACACTTGCTGTGTGCAAGCGGCGAACTCATTTTCAGTCTGTGGTCGAGCATCAGCTGGAGACAGTTGCTTTTACTGGCTAGACTTGCTTAAGAAGTGTGCACCTGCTCAGTTACCGTGGGACATTGTATGGTTACAAACTTCGAAAGAACTTTTTAAGGGTATTTGGTAAGGGCTTAGGAACTTATGGGATTTATTAGGAAATAAATATTAGGAAGATACCAGGAAGAAATTCTTTCCTGTGAGGGTGGTGAGGCACTGGCCCAGGTTGCCCAGAGAAGCTGTGGCCGCCCCATCCCTGGAGGTGTTCAAGGCCAGGCTGGATGGGGCTTTGAGCAGCCTGGTCTGGTGGGAGGTGTCCCTGCCCATGGCAGGGGGTTGGAACTAGATGATCTTTAAGGTCCCTTCCAACCCGAACCATTCTATGATTTTTGTTGTTGTAGGGTGGTGGGCTTTTAGTTTAGAAAAGTTTTTGTGATCAGCAAGGCAGGGGGTGGGTATCTGCTAAGAGGACTGGAAAATCCATCTCTTTCGTCTTACAGGAGAAAAATAAATAATCCAGGAGCAGAGCCAGCCTTGCAAATGGAGGACCTATAATTACTATAGCAATGAGCTATATATATTATATTATATTTAACCATATATATTATAGCAGTGAGCTGTAATCAGGGCATCAGGATATTGTGAATGAGAGGCTCTGTTGCTTCTTTGTAACACAACGCTTTCAGTGGCAGTCACGGAAACGATCTTGTTCTGGTGCAGAATTACTTAAGGAAAACACAAAACTTGGAAGAAATGCATAATTATGGTATATAAACACGTGTTCTTTACTCTGTCCTGTGAGCAATATCCTGCTTACGCCCTTGATGCATTCACGTTGTTTTTATAAGACTACTGCAAAGAAAGCACGGTTTCAATTTATTTCTGTAACTCCTTCAACTCTTGCAGTTCTTTCAACTTAGCTGCGTAATGCGTTTAACAGCTTTCTGTGCGCGTTTCTGTTAAATCCACACACCACGTTGGAAATGTCCCATCTTGTAGTGCCCTACTGAGGAAGACAACCTAAATGAGCAATAACTGACTGAGCCTTGAGTAAGTTTTTCAAGACCTTACCTCGTTTTGTTGATGTTGGTGGGGTTTTTTTGTTTGTTTTGTTTCTCCCTGTTGATAAAACATGACATTGGAAAGGAAGGTTTTCCCCATCCCTACATTTTGTCAAGAAGTTAATTCCTTTACAGTCAATTTTGATGAGACCTGAAGCTTTCTTGGCTGAGTGTGTTGGAGATGCTTCCTCTAGTACCAGAGTACGTTAGTACCTAAGGTTTTTATCACAGCAACTATGAACTAAAGGAAGGGCGGGGATGACCGTGTTACTGAAAGAAATATTCTGAAAATCAAGTTGGATCTTGTGTAGCTGGTTTATATAAAATGTTAGTTGTTAGAGTGTGTTTTTTGTTCTGAGAGACCTGGGCTGGGAGCGGCTTGGGATCTTCTCCCAAAATACACATAAGCTTGTTTGAAGTAGAACATCATGGGCTACAGTGAACCAAGAGGAAAAACATTGCATGGCTGAACTTTTATCAACTGCTTTGTTACAAGTTACGCCTAAAATGACCATAAATAAAAGATTATATGAGCTTTCCTTTAGTCTGTTTTTATATCCTTGACAGCTCTTAATATATAGCTCCGCTCCTCTGCTTGTGTAGTTAGCTAATAACTTTTAGTTTTTGCAGGGTTTTTTTGCTCAGCAGAAGAGTAGAAAAAGGAAGTAGTAAGAAAAATTGTAGATACTGTACCTATGACTTTTACCACCTCCTTTTGTTTTATTTTCCGAAGGTGAAGAATACATTTAAGAAAATACACAAACAGCTTACGATGGCTGTGTTGTTTCCTGCAGGCCTTTCCCCTGTTGGGTGGGAGTTGGGGATCAATAATCTGAATGTGAAAAACTGCAGAAATTATTTTGTCAGGCATAAAGCTGATGTTCTTCAGGTTTTCATATGGAAGGGTCACACTTTTAAAAAAAAAAAAAAAAAGTCTGTTCTTGTAGCAACATTTTGCCTCGGGACTGTTCTTATGTGGGGTCAGACTAACAGAAGTGGTCTGTTAAATGCCTATGATTCCGTTGGTGGGCTGGAATTACGCTTCAGATAGATGTGAAACTGCTTAAAAAGTCGTAAGAAATTGTTTAACTCTGGCACAAAGATGTTTTGCAGATTATATCTTCATTCACTAATTATCCCTTTAAAATTAACGTTTCTCGTTAGTCCCCATTCAGATTACTTGCTGGAATAGTCTCACATGGTTTGATTTTTATATATATTTTTTTTTCACAGCGCTGTGTGATAACTCTTCCTGTGAAAGGCTTAAAATAGAGAATCATTGGAACTGTATTTCCAGGATTAATAGAGTTTGTCTTTAGATTTGCCTGCTTTTTTGATTCACTCTATAAAGGCTGGCTGCGCCAGGGTGTGAGCACACAGGGTTGTGGTTGTTTTTCTTATTCTGCAGACACTTCACAAAAAGCTCCAGCAAAATGGTTCTGTGTTGTCGTGGAGCAAACTTCATGGACTCAAAGAGCAGATGAACTGATGATGAAATCTTAGAATGCAACTAAGGCTTTTAGTCTCCATAACACATTATTGACTAGAATCGAAATTGCTGCTGACTGTTCCCTGGTCAACGGTGCATCCTCCAAGAGGAGGAGTAAAAGATGTTACTGGAACTTGAGGCCTTATGGTAGAGAAAGGTGGAAGAGCCAAGTGATCCAGTGACACGTTAGAGATAGTCATGATGATTGAGGTTCTGGAAACATAAGTAACTGAATTATTGAAATTTTCGTATAGAACTTCTTAAAGAAGGGTTTTCAGTAGAAATTTGAAGGACAGTGGTCAGGCTTTGTTTAATGACCTGCATCCCGCAAAACTTGAGGAGGGGAAAGGAAGTCTTTCCTTCTACCCTAAAACAGAATTGACTAGACATAAGTAATTCCTTGAAGATGTTTAACGTATTAAGATGGCAGTTTCATAGGTCCTTCTGCAATTCAAAAATTCTCACTATGCTTTCATTTCAGGGTACTTGAACTTCTCTACCACCAGTTTATTACAGTTTGTTCTCCATGTCTTGGTGGTAGGATAAGTCTTCCTCTGCATATGCATTCACTGATTTTTTTTTTTCCTCAGTCTCTTGTTCTCTTAAAAGCTTTAATACTGTTTCTTGGTTGAAATGCATCAAATGGGATTGTGGAGACTGGTACCACAGGTTTTTGGACGCGGTGCTCCGCAGCTCTGTACCACACATGAGATGAGCTCTTGGCCCTGTCAGATGCTGTTATGTGTCAACAATGTTGTTCCTGTGATGTTTGGTGATGTAGGTCATTCAGGCTGCTATCACAAAGGGGTTTTTTTAATGTTCTGTTTACCTCTGCAAGACATTGGATATTTATTTAATGTCTCTTCTCCTGTATTGGAAGAAGGACTATGCCCAAAAAATCAGTTGTATCAGTTGGTCTTGTAGATTTTGGTCTTGCCTAGTTGAATTTTTGTAGGAGCATTCTTGAACATGTCTTTAGCTTCATCGAAACACTGCCTTAATCTGTCCTCAGGTCAATGGATGAACCTTAGTACACTTAAAAGTTTAGTTGAATTTGGAGCTAAAAAAGAGAGGTGGTATTTGCTCATACATTTACATATTATAAAAGGATATTTGCTGTCTTTGAGTGATGGTTCATCTCGTTCCACAGCTGGTTAGCTAAGCTAACTTGAGCTTTATTCGATTTCGATGGTGAGCTCCTGGAAGACTTTTTAAAGCTAAGCAACATGGGCTTGTGTTTTCTGAGCACTTTGATATCACTCTGCAGGCATTTTCGTAGGTAAACATAACTTGTTCACCACAACTCTGCTGACAACAAGCTGTCTTGTGTTATTGGAGGAACAGATGAGACTATTTAAGGTGGTGGATTTTGCATCAAATGAAAGGGTTTTGTGTTACCTGAAGATGACCTTTGATTCCCTATAATGGAGCATAAAATGACTGCCTTAGGAATTGCTCCTTGAAAGTTTATTGCTGTTCTCATCAATCGCTGATGGAGGTGAAAGCTCTTGTAAAGTGAGTGACCCTTCTTGGTATAAAATTGGGAGAAGGATTGATTACAGTGAATAGCAGTTTTCTGTAGTTTAGAGGCTGAGCTACGCCTGGACTCTACTAGAGGTTCTCCTAAACAAAGCATCAAACTCTGTATGTCGTAATTTCTCATGCAACAGTTTTGAATCCAAATTATGCTAATTGGAGAGGGAAAAGGGGGATTTGTGTCTATTTAACAATATTTTCTTGGTTTTTAAATACACTGGTCTTTGCTTGATAGGCTAGGCACAGAGTTTGCTTGGTTAATAGAGCAGCCTTAACATTTTTATTATAAACCTTTAAAAAGATGTTATGTAAAAATTAATTTTTAATTTTCTGTTTTCTTAGCCTTGAAGGGTGTCAACACTGGCTTGATTTGCTCTGTAACACTGGAACTTTAAAGTTAGATAGCTATTTGTCTTAGCCTATATGTGTTTGTTTATCCATAGGGGATTTATGCCATGCTCATCCTTCACTAAGAAATATAACGTTAACTGTTCCACCAGTGTGTTTTTAAATATAAATGGAATTATATATAGATTATTTTTTATTCAGTTCGTAATTGCATTAATGGTTTGGAAGTCTGAGGAATTGCTGATGTCGTATTTGTGTTTTATGTAATGCTGGGAGTCTCTGAAAATTACGTATTTTCTTCCGGGGTGTAGCGATACATAAATCAGGTACAGCTCTCAGTTGTGAACATCCTTTTAGCACAAAGTTTTTTGGTAAGCTGTTGTTCCACCTTTGTATTTAACATTTGGTGAAGAAGCAGGACAAGGGAGACATGTCCAGACTGCACCATTTTTGTTAAATTAATTGGACCCTCTGTGGCAGCAGAGCTTTCTTGCTTTTGTGTTTTCAGATAGATGAGAGAGACAGCAGCCCAGATATGAGCAGACGCTTAAGAGACTTGCTGACCCATAAGCAACTTCATTTTCCTACATCCCTCTCAGAAGATGTGACTAATTATTTCTACGTTACCCTTGAATTAATGAAGCAGGGTTTTAAGAAGCATCTGTAAGGTCAACTGATCCACTCATGGATCCCTTCCATGGAACAAAAGTAATCCTCGCAGAATGCGTTTCCTTTAAACAGCATCAAAAGAGCAGGGTCCTCCCCCTTTGGATACCTTCTACTATGTTTACCTCATTAATAGGTTTTCCTCATAAGTAGAGGAAGCTTTATAAGGTCAGGAAAAGTTCTGGTGACCATTCTGGATAGCTTTGTCTCACTCCTCCTCCTGTTACCCCTCCTCTTTCTCCCCATCTGAGGTTGAAGAGAAGCCATGCAAACTGATAAGCACAGTCAGCCTGTCGCAGAGCAAAATTATCAGACTGAATTTTGCAGTAAAACAAGGATTAGGAGGTGTAGGGTTCACTCTTTCTCCTCTTAGTTTTCCAGGTCTCTATGAAGCAGATGTTTGCTTTAAGCACTGGAATTGTGAAGGAGCTCCTCAGAGATGTTTTCAGGATAGCAACAGTTTTGTTGTTTGTTTGGGTTTTTTTTGTAAGTAGCATAGAACTTGAAGATGCAGAAGATTGGAATCAGTGCCCAAAGGAAGGAGTAATTCTAAATCATTCTCAGCTTTCATGGCACTGACTTTATACTTCCCTACAATGAGCCTTCAAAAAGTAAATGGAGGGAAGTGGGAGAATGTGAGCGAGTTAGTCCACCCACAGGAAAATCTGCTGCAACTTTCATGCCCGAAAATTAATACAAGCCATATGGCTTTAAAAAATGACTAGTCTTTATTTATGAAATAATAAAAACAAAGTTAACTTAGTGGTCCTAACATCTGTTGTCTTAACAGCATGGGCTTGGAGGCTGCATGGGATCTGCTCTGCTGCTCAGCATCACAGGATTCTTCAGGAAGGAGAAGTTTGGGAAACTTCATTAACACTGTGGTCCTCCTGCTTTCTCCCAACATCCTGCTCTGTTTCCCTTCCCCACCTCGCTGTTACCAATAGGTTGAGATTTGACAATAAAAGCGGTGAATTCTGTTAACTTGTATTTTAAAATGTAGTTCAGAGGACAGTAAGGCCGTGACCGCGGCCCAGAAGGTGAGAAAGTGTTGCTTTAAAACTCTGCGTGTTTCAGGAATACCCTACATGTATCCTACTAATAAAGCTCAGCAAATGGAGGAAAATGACAAGAAATTCAGTATTGGATTGAATTTATGCCAGAAGAATGTCTTAAGCAGAGATCCAAAGCAGTTTTTGTTCTAGAATGAGTTTATGTTGGGATACTGGAGGCTTATTCTGGTCAGTCGAAGTCCTGTAGTGTGACTCTTGCAGTGTATTTTCTTTTCTTCCTGGCTATCGACTGCCCCAGGTTGAAGCGAGGAAGTGTGGGCTTCACTCTGTCCTACTCAATCAAATCTCAAGCATTCTGTGAGCAAGAAATCTTGAAGCGGGTACCACTAGAAGTTCAAAATGAAAACTAAGATCACAAATGCAAATTTTTCATTTGATTGGTGGCAACCTCACGGAAGAGCATTTAGCTCTACAGGCAATGAATGTGTCTAGGAGTTTGCTTTGCTTTTTTGTGATTGATTGATTGATTCTCTAAGGTCTGTTTCTTAAGCCCCTATTACCATTTTTCCTTCAGGAGAAAAATGGCCTAATCTAATCTAGAGCATGGAATTAGAGTTTGTCCGTATTGCAAAGAGTCAAATGAATTCATGGAGACGATGTTGCCTCTCAGTTGCACTGAATTATTTCTGACGGAGGACTGGGCTTGGATTTTGACACTCAAAGTAAAATGTCATTTGTCTTTTGGTTTTATCCGTCAGAATGTTCATAGTTAATAAGAAAGAGCGTCTCCGGTGGCAGTACCATTTTTCAGTAGTTCCTGTGAACAAAGGAGATGATGTTTGTTTGCCTTTGGCTAAAGAGAAGCTTAGGGCAGATAATCTTTTCCATTCTTAATTATTACGCACACAAAATAATGATAGTAATTAAAAAAAAAAAAAAACAACAAAACAAAAAAAAAAACCCAAAAACCAAACATCATAAGGAACAAGCTTGAGAGCATGAAGATGAATGGAGATTACAGTGCAGTGTCAATGTTTGGAGAGCATCTTTGCAGAATTCTGGATACAAACATGGAAAAGCAAACGAACTAGGATGCAGAAGATTCACATGAGCAATAAACATGCCTTAATTTTTAAAACAGTCATCAGGCACGTATAGCCTGTTCTGCAGTTGTCTTAGTAAAAGCATTTGTGGCTTTACAAAAAAATCCTCTGCTTTTCCTGAGGGCAAACTAGTTTGGGAGCCTTCATTTTTTGTTAGCCAAGTGAATGCAATGAAGAAGTGTTCTTCTTCCATCTCTTACATCAGTATGCAGATCTTAAAATAAATACTAGTTCTTCAGCATCTAGTAACTACTAGAGGGATAAACAGTAGGCCATGAAGCAGCTAAGACTATGAATTATCAAGTCCAAAATAACAGTACGAACAATGATGTTGTGATTGCTGTGCTCTAGGCTCTACCTCTTCGTTTTCGTCTTGAGCAAATGGGCTGCTCTCTTCTCTCTGTTGGAAGGAGATCTCTGTTGCTGGTATGTTCATCTGGTAGCCAAGATGTTGCAAAAGAGGAACTGAAAAACAAATCTTTATTCTGCTATAAAATGCTGCTTTGATACAGATCTGTCTGCCTTCTTCACAAAGTTGCTGAATACTGAGTTTAGTTTGGTGAAACTCGGGCAAATATTCCCTGTTTGGCGCTGTCCTGTTCCCCTTGCCAGCAGTGCTCCAGCTTGCCAGCCAGTTTGATCAAAATTTGATGACTGGAGATATTAACTGATGTGAAAATAATTGGTTGAATAGCGGAGAGATCCTAATGATGCCATTCAGTGAGGGGGAAACGGTGGTTAGTGCTCTGCTGATGAGATATCCGAGACACCCACAGGAGCTCCGTCTCTAGATATCGCCCAAGCTTTGCCAGTTCAGCTGAAAGGCGGTTTAGATCTTTATTTTTGTTTGGATAAGCTTGAGTGGAAAAAATTATACAATCTTTTATGTGCCTCCCAGTCGTATAAAACCGTTGTTTAACCCTTTATTCCACAAGGCTTTGGGATTTTTGCAGTCAACTTCACTAGGAGACAGGATCAGCCCTGCAGGCAAATTTTAAAACAAAACCTAAATGCCTTGATGCAATTCAAAAGCTCCTGACACCCCCCACCCCCCGCCTCTTGCATTCAAAAACTGATGCTGATGTTCAGTAGACTTTAAAACCAGGCTGCAACTGAGCAAGCAAAATCATAGTCACAGTAGAAAAGTCTTGACTTGAATTTCCTTGGAGGCAAAATGCCAATTCTGAGCTGAGGACCTTGCCCTGCCTGTTGTTACTGGGGGAGTCTCAGGTTTTTCTGGTTAGAATGTGTATTTTCAAAAGACGGCCAGTGCTTCTGCGTGTTCTTAGTATCAACTGATGCGTTCATTTTCTAAAAAATAAATATTATTTTAGTATTTTCTGTTGGCATCATTGCTGCCACAGTGAGTGCTGAGCAGATACTATCGGTGTAATCCAGCAGCCGCATTGCGCACAACAAGAACCAACATTCCCGTTCCACGCTCCTAATTTCTGACAGATGTTCCTTACCTCGGTAAATGTTATAATCTGATTGGCATCACTTAAAACAAATTATTTTACATAAATGGTACTCAGATAGCTACTTGATGAGCAGTATTTATAAAATGTTGCAAATACTTGGTACTAAGTATACCAGAGACATATTTAACATGTCTTTTTTTTAAATTTTTTTTTTTTCACTTATTGCCTTGTCTTCTGCTCTATCCCTGCCTTGTCCCCCCACAACTGAAAGTATGGAGTTTCTGACTTTCTCCAGATCACAAATTTTTTGGTCTTGGCATTTTTATGCAGAAAAACTGATCATGTTATTTGAAAGAAGAGAATGAGCATATGTCTACTGGTTACTTTTTACAATAACAAATAGAAATTAAGTACTTTTTAATTTTAGCATCAAGAAAGCATTTGGCTTATTTTGAAAAATCTGTACTCAAGTGTAGAATACCAGATGACTTCTAAAATTGTATAAAAAATTTCTCATGCTGTGTGGTACTTTTTCACCTTCGTTTTGTAGCCTAATATTACAAGAAGAAGGTCTGGCCTTGAGGATAATGATTAGAATACTTGTATCATCAATAAGGGGAACCATAACAAGCAGACGCTATCTCTTGACACTTGGATTGATAATCTGTATTAGTCTCATCTGTTAAAAGTATAAAGAAAAATGCCAGTCCGCACGTTCTGTTTATGAAAATTCTCCTCGGTAGTGCACTTACCAGTTGCTATTTAAAGGGGTTTGTTTTCATGAATAAAACTTAATTTAGGCTCTACCGTTTTTTGCCTCTTGAATTTTTTTTTAGCTAGTTTTCTGTGAAACACTTTATTTTTGTATTTTACCTAAAGCACAGACCAAACCAACTTAGGGAAGACTCAAGAAGCATCTGGAGCTTTCTGTTTTGTGAGGAAACGGGACTGACTCGCTCAAGGTCATCGCAGGAGCCCGGGGCTGGATGTGTAAAAGCAGCTTTTCACCCTGCGAGATGCAGCTTGGACCAGAAATGCACCTATCCTGCATCCGGGCATCGTCTGTAGACACACAATTTGTGTTCTAAATATTACTAGAACATGTTTTGCTTTATTATCAGGGGTGAATGCGGTCGACCTTGTTGCTGAAGTATTCGGCTGGCACTTGGGGGCTTTGAAAACTTTCGGATGGGGGGGGGGGGGGG
>VWZL01005982.1:152929-169840 GCA_013396915.1 Stercorarius parasiticus | reverse complement strand
GGGGGGGGAAGGGACCCTGGCACGTCTTCAGTTCCCTTTGCCTTTCTTCAGCCCCAGAAAGAGCTTTGTGCCTGAGCAGTGATGCAGAACATCTGATGGGCCTGCTTCTGGCCTAATCTCTCTTTCCCTCTCTCCCCCCCCTTAGTGAATATTTTTTCTCCTTTAAATACAGAAGAAAGCAGTGCTTTAAAAAAAAAAAAAAAGAGCAGCGACTGTATTTAAACTGCATTTATCAAGAGTTTTGCCATACAGCACTGTGGTTCTGCGTAGCCAGTGCATTGAGAAGTGAAGCTGGCAGAATTATCATCGAGAATGGTAATTAAACATATGCTGTAGACGAGTGCGTGCTGCTACAAGTAGGCAGATAGGTTAAGTTGAAGGCTGCTGGCTGTAGATTAATTCCCTTTTGGTTCTAGGCCTGGATAAGCCTCATGTCTTACTGCGGAGGGCCGGGAGCAAGGAGAGATTACCATGGAATATATAAAGAGCTTTAATGATCTGTGTGTGAGTCTTGTTCGTGTTGACTTTTAATTCATATTTTCGCTGAATCAGTTGTCCAGAATTTTTGTGAAACCTTTTGCTAGGAGTAAAATGAATATTTTCTTTATTTCCCTGTACGTATGCTGCCTGAATGTGTGTTTATAAACATATGCTTTTGCAATGTTTATACTCACATTTTATTTAAAAGAAAAAAAAATAATGTTGTAAGTAGTTTTGATGTTATGTGCTGCAAAGTTAAGAAGAAACAAAGGCCGTGCAGCACGTGGTGTGTACATTTGTGTGACCTTTGCCTAGAAGTGTATAAAGAAGCCCTGGTTTTAGAGGAGGGCTAGACGTGGTACCAAGTAATTAGTGGTGGTGATATTTGCTCTTTATTTAAGGCTCAGGAACATTACCAGGGTGGTTTTATCAGTGGTTTTTGTAGCTGTGAAGTCGAGCTGGGGGTGATGGAGGCTCTAACCCCGGTTGGTGGCAGTTCTACTGTGCTTTTAGGGTGTCGGGTTCTTTTTTTTCAGTACGGCTGTATGTAGGTACGGGAAGAAATTCTTTCTTGTGAGGGAGGTGAGGCACTGGCCCAGGTTGCCCAGAGAAGCTGTGGCTGCCCCATCCCTGGAGGGGTTCAAGGCCAGGCTGGATGGGGCTTTGAGCAGCCTGGTCTGGTGGGAGGTGTCCCTGCCCATGGCAGGGGCTTGGAACTAGATGATCTTTAAGGTCCCTTCCACCCCGAACCATTCCATGATTCTATACAAAATGGGCTAAAAGCGATGCCCAGAGGTGGGTGCTTGCAGGGATTTATTGGACCAAAATGCCCCAGCCCCTTCCCGGCTCACGCGTGATGTGCAGCTCGGTGGCTTTCGGCGGCGGCTCGGTAAACAGCCGGCTGCGCCCAACAGACGGGGGAGATTTGCATATTAATGCGGCGCTTTGCTAATCACCTCCCCTCCCTCCTCCCCGCCTCCCCGATGAAGGCGGGAGGCCGGGCACCCGCGCTCACTCTGCCGCTCGCCCTCGCTCGCCCCCGGCAGGGGTGTGGGGGAGGAGAGGATGGTCCGGGCTTCCACTCGCCCAGGGGGGAGAGGATGAAGCCGCGGCGCGGTCCCCCACCGCCGGCGNAGGGCAGGAGGCTGCGGTCGTCCTCCCCCCCCAGCGCTGGCTGCATCTCGGCTCGGCTGCCCCATCTCCCCACACAGCCGTGCTGGTGGGTGGGGGTCCTTCCCCATCTCTCTGGAGCCTTCCTCCTCCTCCCCCTCCTCCTCCTCCCCGCGTACCGGCGGAACGAGGAACCGGGGCGGTGTATGCGGAATCTCCGCAGGGGCGTGTGGATGTGGGTGCTGGAGGTGGCAGGGCAGCGCGCCCCGAAGCCGGCAGGTGCGGGCTGCATGGAGAAGAGCGGCTGTAGCCCATTCCCCATATGCTGGGCTAAAGGTACACATCCCCTTTTTTTTTTCTTTTTTGGATATTTATTTCCCCCCACCCTGTTAATGTAATGTTTTACCACCTGTGGGTCTATAGCTTTTTTCCTCTCAACGAAAAAAAGCAAAGCTAAAAAATAGAATCTCTTTATTCTGGTCATGCGCTTGTAATGCAAAGCAAGTCCGCAGGATCTTCTTTCACCTGACAGCTGTAACGCCTTTTTTTATTATTTTTTTTTTCTTCCTTTGCTTTTCAGAATTATTTGAAATGAAAGAGCAACGGAGCTGTTTGGGGTTTGCTTCCACTGATGTGAGGATGGGAGGGCTTTGTTTTGGATCTTTGTGTGTTGGAAACCCCTGTGCGAGTGTAATTCTGCTTTTTGGAAGAAGTAGTTTTTTAAGTGGCTGATCGTATTTACAGTGGAACACTAACATCTTTTTACTTGATGTCTTAGGAGTTGCCACCCCTATTATTCACCCCCTAAAAAGAGACAATAACTAGGCACAAAGCATGCATTTGTTACAATGAGAGGGTTTGACTTGCAGTTGAGGCTTAACAATAATTAGATGGAAATGTGAAACTCAAGTCACGTGATTATCTTAACTTGCACCCCCAGACATTTATAACATTATAAATATCCCGAACAAATTTACCCTATTATAATCTAGAAAGTATTTGTATGCTGGTGCTGTGGTTGGGAGTGTGTATATGAAGATACAGTACAGGGATAAAGCTCGAAATTCTGTTAACAGCCAAAGAATCAGATCTTCCTTAGATGGCAAACAACTGCAAAAGGTTGAGTGTTGCTGGTTGTAAGCATAACTTTCCTCGTGTTCGCTTTCATTTCAATGTACTTTCTTTTTTGGAAGAGAAACTGGCAGGGAAGTGTTGCGTCACCGTGGTCTTGGATCACAGACAGAGGCAGTTACTTCAGAAGCTCAGGAGCTGGTAGGCACAGCTGCTGATGAGTTGTCTCGGGAAAAAATAACAGTAAATTTATTTAGAATTTTTATTGTCTCGCTATTTGGAGGAGATGAGAAGGAGCGTTTAACACTGTCTTTGTCTTGCGTGCTTCCTCTACCTTGCTGAACTGTTCAGGCTAAACTAGCATTTGCCACACACTGACATATTATAGTAGCACATATAGTAGAAATAACTTAAAAAGAAGAAATTGCAGAACTTGTCCTGCTAACGTCTTGTGAAGTTCAGAATTTGTCATCTCACTGGGGAATAATAGTTAATGAAAGAGTGAGTAACAGTAGCTGGAAACAAAGCTAAACCAGAGCTGTACTTTGCTTTTAGAAAAACTTGTTTACCAGGAAGGGGTAAGAGCGATGCCCGCTCCTCTGTGTCATAAGCCGGGTAACGAAAGTATTAGATGAAATTGGGCTTCATCCCCTCCCTGGACTATTCTGAGGCTCAGAAGGAAGGTACTTCCCAGAGAGTAACTTTCAAAAATAGGGAAGAAAAATCTTTTAAAAGAAAAAGCAAGTTGTTACCATCTGGTAAGGCTGGTTAGTACTGGGGATATCAGTTTTCTCCCTCCTGCTCCAGCAGCAGAGGGTGACTACAGCAGGGCCTGCTGCTCTGCACAGGAGATGGCTGTGTTGGGCCATGATAAAAGGTATCGANTTTATTCCTGGGGGGGTGGGTGGGGGAAGAAGGGGGACACCAGGAGTTGCATAAGAGGACAAAGGCACCAGCATCTTCCTGACTGCCAGTTGTGGTGATTTCTAGAAAAAGCTCCCTCTCAGCCTCCCCTCAAAAAATAGGACAGATGAGAAGTAGCTTGTGCTATATTTGTCGTTGAATGGTGGCCATTCCTTAGTTGATGAATACTTTGGATCCTGCTCACCAGCATAACCTTAGGGAAATGAAACGGATCTGGCCTACTTTGATAAGGGCTGTGAGATATCTGCAGTCAAAGAAAGGTAATGTATTAGTAAGAGAAACATTTAGTCTGGATCGCTTTATTCTGGCTCTTTGGCTTTTCTGTTAAAGGTTAGGGTCACCTGCAGCAAAAATTGATAAAACTTTTAAAAGTATTTCATAATGCCTTAAAATGTGATCTTGATGTATATGTTTTATTGTCTATAACGTCTTTCTAAATGGTTCGTTCTCTATTGGATGCGACAGATTGAGCTTTTGGCATGTTATGTGTGATCTCGTAGCAAACGGTCATTCTTTGAAAATGCCTTGAAATATTTCAGTGCGTCTGTGTTCATATGGAGTGTGCTTCTACTTTTTTAGTGTTCCTAAATCTAAAATCTTCAATCTTCTTAGTGATGCTGTGTCCTGACCTAATTGCAGCCAATTCTGTATGCTCTCTCTGTAGGGCTGCATCAAAGAAAAAGATAATATTTGCTTTCTTTACAAAGTGTTTGAGCAATCTCTATACGATACAAGCCAGGTTTTGCCTCCTCTTTACGCTAAGGTCAGTCCTAAAGTAATGTTACTGAACTTGGTAATTTAGTCTGGATCTGCATGCACCAGATTTGAGAATATTTTGATTGTCAAATGAAGCAAAAGTGTGTATTTTACTTATTAGTGTATTTCTTCTCAGCAAGCAAGTCTGTATTACTTTACTTTAGTAGTGGTAGAAGGAAGATGGTTTTGGCTGCTCCCCTCCTCCCTTATTAAGTAATTTGAAACTTAAAATCTCTGGTCTTGCGGAATAAACAGCCTCAAGCTTGGGGTACAGCTTTGGGGAATGCCGAGGAGGCAGGACTTGTCTTCTAGCTCAGTACCGAAAATTTGTGCCAGTATCATACAGGGATGTTTTCTGACTGTAGCAGCAGACTAGAGAGTGCTTCAGTTGCCTTAAATTTTACCTTTTTTTTTTTTTTTGTGGATCATTAGTAATTGTGCCAAAGCCGAATCGTACCAGAGGGATGATGATGATACGTTTTTTAGTGGTCTTTTTTCCTGAGTTTCCCATGGCGTGCTGTTTTAAGTTTACAAAATAACTCGGTGAAATAAATGTAACAGTTAAGGATAGCTGGATAGCTCTGCTGTACAGCTTTAAATTATCCAACCCAAGAAGGAGGAAGTTTCTTGAATCATTTTCCATCAGAAAGCTCTGTTTAATAATTTATGAACAATAAATTGACGTGATGTTGTTAAGTGTATGTCATGTGAGTAGTTAGTGAAGCGTGACCACGGTTTAATTCAACCGTTCAGACTAACATGAAAAGATCTATACTGTTTTAAGATAATCAGGCCCAATTCAGTCCAAAACTTTGTCTTGATTTAGAAAAAAAAATAATAAAATTCAGCCAACTATGTTGTGAAATGTATTTAATCAACTGGGAAGGAGTTTTACCCCATTTATTGCAATCTGTTAATGTTGCAATCTTTTTTTAAAGCGATAAGCAATTCCCAATTAAACGTTTTCTGTTCTGATGAACTCTGCTGCTTCAGGAGGTGTGTTCAGATGGGACCTGCTGGTGATCTGTTGAGTATAAGCAAGATAGTTGGGTACAGAAGAGAAAAGTTCAATGCTGTTTCTCCTTCATCTCCTTCTCAGAAGTCTCTACTGTTTTCCTAACAGAAAAGTACTCGGGTGATAATTTTCAGTCTAACAGACCCTTAGGTTTTTAGGAGATTGGTAGTCACTAAAAGGGATTCACTGGTAGAAACGGAATAAGGAAGGTGGCTGATACCACAAAGGTAGGCAGGTAAACAGTCTCTAAACCAGGATTTCTTATCTTTTTGACATACACACAGTGCATATATAACAGAAATATAATAGCTAAGGTGTATTAGGAAAGAAAAACAATGCCCATCTGTTAGCATGAGTGTTCTGCTGCGTCTTCGCAGTGACTTCCAGGTCACGCAGGTGACTCCACGCAGGTGACTGGAGGGAAGCACCCACTCACATTTTCTGCAGCTCTGTAGGTGTAGTTATGGAATGCTGTGAGGTGCTTTTCCCGTCGTTTCTGAGGGTGTAACAACCCGGAGAAGAGTCTTGTCTCTCATTTGACAGTCTCTTCTTGACTTACTACATCAACTGATGTGACATAGCAGCCATTTCCTTCCAAACCATAAATTTGTCTAAACTTTTGTTAAACTTTCTTAACTTAGTGGCTTCTCAAGGTGTGAGATTTGCAGACTGTTAAAGCGTCTGTTATTTCAAGTCATGGTTTTTTGCCTGTTTTTTTGTTGGAAATCTTTGTAGAAAAAAAAATCAAAATAGCGTTAATCTCATCAAACCACTAATTTTCAAAGGCGGTTTAAAAACAATTCCTGAAATGCCTGTGTGCGTTTAAAAGTGGAAAATAGTCTGGAAAAGCAGAGGGGGGGTTTCTTCCCTTGAGTGTTTCAGTACAACATGTGGTACCATTGATATTCTTCAGACTGTATAGGAAGTACGCAGCTGTGAGAGTACTGATGCGTTTCCATTGGGGTGATTTGTTTCTTGTTCAAATACTCCTGGAATAGAAGATGGAGCTTTAGATATTTTTACAAAAAGAGGAAGGTGATTGTTTTAAGCGCTGGCCAGTGGGGAGCGTTCAGGGTTCCCTGTGTAATGGAGATGTATGATCTTATCAATTGTAGCACCTCCTAATGAACCAGTGAAACCTGCTGGTTCTGAGCTGCCTGAGAAAAACTTACCCAAGGACACAAAATGTTTTAAATATCCTTTTGAAGATGAATTAAAAAAAGACTCCAGAGCGAAGTCTGGAAGTCAGCATTTAAGAGAAAGCTGCATTGGTTGAAAAGATGTATTTTTGCTGAAAAGTTAAACAGGAGTTTGTGGCCTTAGTAGCTTTCTTATTCAGTTTATATTTGAAATCTGTTATCGCAAGTCACATTGTGTGTGTGTGTATATATATCTGTATTTTCTATATGGCACATACATATACACACGTGTGGGCGCACACAGACTCAGCATCACTTACCTTACCCATTTAGCCTGGCAACAGTTGCGACATTTTGGAATTAGCATCCTGAGATACTGAAGATGATCCCTTACCTGGTTTTGATGTGGTTTTAGCAAATGCAATTCATTGGGCAACTGATTTTCACGCAGAGCTTTTATTGGAAGGGCCATTGTAATGAAATAAGCTTTTCTGACTGGTGTTACGTTTGTAAGAAATGTATCAGCTTGTCTCAGTCCTTCCACTTGCTGAAGCATTGCTTAAATGGAATAGTTGGAAATTCATGTCTTGAAAAAAAAAAAAAAAAAATTTGATGTGTCAGCAAAGAGTATGTAGTTTTAATAAATTATTAGTCTGAAAAACCTCACTAGTATCCTTAAATTCATGACCTGGTATGGATGTGGTCATGGTAATCTGTTAAAAACTGGAGACATGTTAAATTAATAAACACTATCACATTACAGTAGGCAAGCCTGTACAAGCTACTAAATTCTATAACTAACACAGCAACCAGAAGACAGACATAAGGAAATGTCTTAGGCTTGTTTTAATGTAACATTTACAAAGTACAGCACATCATAAATGTATTTGTTTATAGCAATTATTAAAAACATTGTAGCATACATGAAGATTTCATCATCTTGCAAAATAAATGAGATCACTGCAATATCTACTGCTGCGTCCAGGTTGAGAATTAACGATGCCAGTTTTTCCTGACAGGTTGTAGAGGACGGGGGTTGCTGAGGTTACGGAGTTAACTGGTGGTCGCCCAGCACTTACGTGACACTTTATTTACTAGCACACAAGAAGAGAGTTGGATTTTCCTCTTCTGATATTGAATGGAGCTTAGCAAAGATGTTACAAAAAGTGTTTCTGGGTGGAATTCAATCCAGCTGAGTCATTTCTTTGAAAATAATCCGTAAACAAACTCCCTTTTTTTCTTTTTTTAATTTGATAACCAGGGTTTATTTTTTTGCCAGAGGAGAGTTTGCTTTTTACTTTTCCCAAGCATTGTCACTGCTTTCCAAAATAATGTTTCCCCTGCCAATTATTTGAGATCCATAAAACTAAGCATTAGGGAGTTGGTATGTCGTTTTTTATTTGAATTGGACTCAGTCTGCGAATTAAATATTGTCCCTTGCTTTACTGAGGAAATTTCTAAGGAAAACCAGCTTTTTCCATGGCTTAAGTCTCCTCATCTTGAGTAAGTGCAGGAAGGAAGTCGGTGTGTGATCTTCAGTTCTGCCATTACTGCTCACAGCAACTGGAAACTCTTCAGTGAAGAGCTGTAGAGGGTGTCATATCACAGAATGGTTCAGGTTGGAAGGGACCTTAAAGATCATCTAGTTCCAACCCCCTGCCATGGGCAGGGACACCTCCCACTAGACCAGGCTGCTCAAAGCCCCATCCAGCCTGGCCTTGAACCCCTCCAGGGATGGGGCAGCCACAGCTTCTCTGGGCAACCTGGGCCAGGGGCTCACCACCCTCAGAGTGTATCAACAGATGAAGAGCGTAATCAACTGAAGTGTGGCGTTTTGAGACTGAAAGCTAAACTTTGATTTGGTGTGCTGTAGGACTAAAAGTCTCTTTTTGTCAGAGGAAGTTGTATAGTCTTAACTTCTCTGCATCCAGTGTTTGATGGTTCATCTCACGTTAGCTGAATGGGCCCTCAGGGATGTGGCAGTTTTGTTTCAGAATTGGAAGAGGTATGGATACAGCAATTTTAAACATGTCTAAAACAGTGATGGAAAGCTGCTGCTTCTCAACCTTGTAGATGATGTGGATCGTTTTCACCGTCGTGTTCCTTATAGTATGTGACACCCTGGGGTTGTCTGAGTAATAATTAAAGAATGGTAGTGCCTTCCTTTCATTGCATGGTTTTTTCTAATTTCTAGAGGAATTTGGCCTAAGCCAATTCTACTTAAAATCGTCTTTAAAATTGTAAAACCCGACTTTTCTTCATTTAGGTGATACTGCTTCTTGATGAAGCTAGACTAATTACTTGGTTGCCAGTAAGTATTTCATCATGAATTCCCATACTGGTTGAGTTTTCTCCTTTAATAAGTGTATAAAGGTTACTGTAGCAAAGAACTTTTTCATCACAAGCAGTTGCAGGGTGAGTAGCGGGCTGCAGTCCTGTTAAATCTTTGCTTCTAGGGAGGAGGATGGGAAGGAACTGGATGTTTTTCTGAAGCTTCTCAGCTGGCTTCTGAAGATAAGAGGCAATAAGATTTAAACTCTTCTCATAAGCTTTCTGCTGTTAATGTTTGCGTCTCGGCAATGATCTGTTGCCCTCACTGTTATGGGGAGATAGTAGAAGGAATCGTATTCTTGAAATCCAAGTGTGTTCTACTCAAAGGGGGTTTTGTCTAGTCTGTGACATGATGGTTGCTCAAGATAAATTGAAGAATTGTAACAAAGATACTTTAGAGGAACCTTTTCAGTGTGATCATAACAGCTGATTCCCGTACAACAACTTGCGTTGCCGGTCAACTTGAACAGCGGCTTTTTGTCCATTCAGGTGTTTGACTGCAATGGTCTCGAGTCATACTGGCAGAATTAAAAGATCTCTGATTTATGGTTGTCTATAGCTGTACCTGCCAAAACGGCAACGTACATGTGCTGTAGATATCCATCCCAACCCTTCACCAGAGGGAAAAGGTACCGCTCAGATAGGAGTTGTGGATCTGTTCCTTACCCAATGGTGTTGGCAGTGCGGTGCTAATTAGTGTCCCGCTTTTATCACAGGAGTGGCAAAGAAATGGGTGATTTGCACCCTGACCTGTTGAGCTGTTGTGAGCACAGAGGTGGGATGGGCAGTTAGCAGGGTGCCTGTCAGCTCAGTGTGTTAATGTTTTATCAACTAACTGTAGGGTTTAGCAGAAGGTAGGCTTTTCTGTATGTGTTTCTAAATCTGTGCTTTCTAATAGAAAGGTTTTTTGCTCTAGTTATAATGGGAGGATTTAATACTTGGGGTTTTCTTATACAGAGGCAAGAGAATGTCACTGCACTATTCCTGTTCTGCCCTTGAAATGAGGGATTTGCATCTTTGTACTTCTGCTAAGTTCCTTCAGCCACATAGCATTTATATTTCTTACATATATAGGCACTATTTATAGAGTATATAATATAAAATATGTAATANGTTTGTGCACGTTGCCCTTTGTCCTGTCACTGGGCACCACTGAGAAGAGTCTGGCCCCATCCTCTTGACACCCGCTCTTTAGATATTGATCAAAGTTGATGAGATCCCTTCTCAGTCTTCTTCAGGCTAAACAGACTCAAGGCTCTCAGCCTTTCCTCATCAGAGAGGTGTTCCAGTCCCTTGATGATCTTTGTAGCCCTCTGCTGGACTCTCTCCAGCAGTTCCTTGTCTTTCTTGAGCTGGGGGCCCAGAACTGGACACAGCACTCCAGATGCGGGCTCACCAGGGCTGAGTAGAGGGGGAGGATGGCCTCCCTCGACCTGCTGGCCACATTCTTTTTAATATGCTCCAGGAGACCATTTGCCTTCTTGGCCACAAGGCCTCATGCTGCCTCACTGCTTCCAAAGTCATTTTGGGAGTTACGTAGGTTCTCTGGTTTTACAGAAACAAACTGTGTGACCTGCATTGGCCAAGGGTGTTGGGCACGATGCTTCAAGTACCAAGGTTGCACATCTAAACATAATTTTAAATATCTTTTGTCAGTCTGGAGGTGCAGTAAGAATTCATTTAGAATATTGCTCTCATCTGTCAAATCTCTCTTCTTTTCAGAACTCTGAATGTGGTATCTTTGTACTGCTTAAGTGCGCTATACCTCGATAAAAACCACGGCATTACTCGCTATGCCTGTGGCTACCGAATAATTTCTGTGATAAACCCTTCTTCAGGTTGTTTTCTGAACTAGGGATTTTCAATATTCTTACTGTTTGCACTGAAATTAAATTCTGGAATCTCTCTGCTCCAAAATTGCTCATTTCCTAAAACTGGAAGGGCAAGTAGTTAATGCTCAGCCATGCTGCTGTTCCTCCAGCAGTGTTGTATCGGGCCCTTTCTAGCAAAATTTTCCACGAGAGAGGAAAGAGGGGGAGTGATGTATATTTAGTGTTTCTGTAAATACAGTGCAGCTCTTTAGAAAGTTTTACCCTTTTAATTTAATACTACTTTTTTGGTTTTACTCTCTCTGATATTCTTTTTTTTTTTCATCTTAACTACATTTCTGTTGTTCCTCCAGTCTAGTTAACAACCATGTTGCTCGCTGAAAATACATACTAAGAAGGACTACTATATAAGAGAAATTCTTTTCTAACCGTTAACATTTTATTTTTATGTTTCATGGTTAGATGCCAAGTAGAAAATAGTTTTAGCTGCTAAACATTGACTGGAAAGTAGCACTAGATTTGAACAAGTTGATGTTGTAGTGCAGAGGAATGATGAGGTTAGTGGGAAGCATCTGCTCAGTGCTTCTTGCCGGGCATTACTTCAACAATTTAAAGAAAAGCATAGCAGGTTCCTTAAAGAAAAGTGAGGAAAGAGGAAAAAAGTGTAGTTCATCACTTTTATAAGTGATGAATGTCACATACTGGCATAAGGCAGTGAAGATCACAGCTTGTACCTCAAGGAGTCCCGCGTACCCTGAGCCTGGGGTGCGGTACCCGCCTGGCTGCTATTTAGAGAAGATAGTGAAGTAGAGAATTGCCTTTCTGAAACATTCATGGTTTCGCAATTGAAGGCAAAGCAAAAATAATGATTATGTGTTGGTCGCCACCCCAGTGTGAAGTTCTTTAAAATCTGATGGCTGCCTGTTGAGCTGATAGAAAGGAATTTGAGGGCTTGTTGCACAGAAAGTTTGCAGTAATTCAAATATGTGATTTATTTTTTTTTAAAACTAATCTTTATCCATCATAGAAAAGCAATGGCACACGCTCATTTCTGTGTAATCTAGCCTTATCTCCACTTTGTTTTTTTTTTTTAATGTTAAAATCACAGTTCAGCCAAAATAAAATAAACCAGGATGGGCTTAAGAGTCTGAGGAACTAGTAAAATTCATCAAAAAGGGGGAAAATTTGGAAGCTACGTATTTAAAACTGGTTATAAGATGGGATCATACCTGGGTACATATTTATGAACACAGAAGACGCTTACCATTCAGAGGTTCCCACAGTATTAACTTTAAAATGTTTATATTCAGTATCTCTAGTTTCTGTGTGTATTGTGTAGCCGCGATGGCTTGTGCATCTTCAAGAGAATGAGAAATTAAACCAGTTTTGAAACTTGCACTCGCATCTCTTCTGTCTTTCTTCAGTTTGGTCTTGGGCAATTTGGAGAAGTTCAGTGTGTTCGTACTGTATTTGGAGATGTAAAAACAAGAGGGCAGACGGGAGGTAGAAAACCAAACCTCAACTTAAAATGGTTTTACTTGGCTCTTAAGTGTGCTTGCCCACAGCCTGTTGATATGCTCTAATGATTTATTTTAATGCTTTTTTTTAAACAAATCAGTCACTGATGCCTTAAGCCAGTCAGCGTGATAGGAACATAAACAAGAAGTTGAGTAAACTTCAATTCTTTTGGCCAACACTACACCTGGGGGAGTGGGAGCCGTTCCCTTTCACCAGTGTGGATGGTACTCGCACTGAGGATGTGGCCAATTACAATGAATTTTAGTTTTGTTTCTGTCTCTGTGGTAATGTGATGCTTCAGCCCTGGAATAATCATTTGAAGCAGGAGTTAATTATAACATTTTGTAACTTATTACCATAAAATTCTTGGAGGGAATATTTTTCCTTCTTTTTATTAGACTTTCCTTGCTCTTTATATCCAGTCTACACTCAGATTACTAATATTGATCCAGTTCTGTTGGAAATGGAAATAAAAATACTGTCGTCTTCTTTCCTTCAATGGGAAAACTATTTCTCGGTGCAGGCAGTAGATGGATCGTAAGCTGTTACCCTCCGGTTCTTGCAAGGTCAGTTGACCTACTGTAAGGCAATGAAGTTGCTCATAAAATGTGTCCTTTGTGACTGACTGTGCAAGTTTTTACAGGGCCAGGTCTTTTTCCTCCTTCCTTATCCACCTGCACGTACGTATTCTGGTGCTTATCACTTGAACATAAATATGCTTGTCTGTTCAAATCTGCTTTTCTCCTGGAAGCCCATAGGTATGGTCATCACTTAGCAAAATGAAGGCCATGCTGAAGAAGGGTGGATCCTGAACGCCTTAAGGTTGTTGGTTTGTTGATTACGGCACATTTTTTTCTTTGACATTGGTGTTACAGTGTAATTTGGCGCTGAATTTTCAGATGGACTGTTATTTCTGGCTTTGATTGCTACTTCTTTGTGTTCCTTCCCTTTTCCTCTCGCTCCTTTCAGGCCACAGAGATGCTGTTTGTTTTATCGCTGTGAAATGTTTTGTTTAGCGTGTAAGAGTAGATTATATAAATGTTATAATAGCTTGATTTATGAGTTCAGAGCTTTCTGTCAAAACAACACATTCTTAGGAATATTCCCAAAGTAACTTGCTATATCTCTCTTCAATCTTAATTTTGTTGCATTAAAATAAACAAACAAGGAATTTAAGCCTCTCCTGCAGGATGTCCTGGAAGAATTGACAAACCCTCTCCAAAATAATTTCTTTGTAAATACCTTATATTGGTATATACCTTTGTTAAATGCCTTATAAAAGAAAACATCGAGGTAAATCTGTAAGTTTAAGATGGAATATATGCTGTGCAGCAATATATCCTCTTTTTAAATTTAAACCCTGAAAGAAAAAAATCCAGTTCTAAAATTACATCTAACATTTGGAAAACGAGGGATAAAGTATTGGATTTTTTTTTTTTTATATCAAGTGTTTTGTAGGTGACAGAAAATGAAACAATTGAAGACAGACACGCCAGTGAAAAAGTTTTTTAAAATTTTTAAGTCCTCTCCTTTTTAAATACTGTGCAAATGACTGAATTGCTTTGTGCAGGGGAAAATGGGAAAGAGGTGTTTTTAACAAAATATCCTTGTACATCATAAATGTGAAGTAAATAGGAACTGAAACAAGTTTTTGTTTAGTTTTGGGGTCAGTTGTCTTCATCGCTGAAATCTTTAAGCTGCGAGTTTCTTATGGTCAGTTAAAAAAAAGAATCTTCAGTTGTCTAGTTTAAAAAAAATATTGAGCACAGATTGGGGGTGAGGAAGGTCTTCCACAGTTGGAGTTGGCCATAGAAACCTCAACTCCAATGAAGAAATGTTTAAAAATTCCTTCAGGAAGAGCGTGGTAGGGGATCGTTAAAATGAGTGAGTAAATGGGGGTAGGCTCTGCTGCCGCTTCTGCAGGGAAGAAACATGCCAGTATCTGTTCCTGAAGGTTTATTTTTCTTACAGCAACACCCTTTTCATGGGTATCTCACTTCTGCTCTCAAGTACAGCAGTGACACAGTCTGCGCAGCTGAAGTTCTTGCTGTGAAAAAGACGTTTATCACAAGAAGAGTGGAATGGGGATGTTTTCAGTCTCTTTATTAACTGATATCTTAAATGAGGAATTAGTGTTGCACATTAATGAATCAGAATTTGCTCTCTCTTAAAACGTTCTAAATGCAGTAAGTGGAAGATGGTGGCTTGGGGGTGTTTGTTTAGGGGGGAGATTGCTCTTTTTCTTTCTTTTTTTTAAAGCTGAAGGGGTAGAGTAAGGCACACCGTCTCATCAAGTCTGCTGCTCTGTGCTCCTCTTCACATTAGCAAAGTATTCTTAAAGGGGGAAAATTAATTTCCTTCGGGAGTGGGAAATAGTAGCTTATTTCTCTTGGAGGAAATCTTAACTCTTAATTTCTCAGGTTTTACTCTTGTGTAGAAGGAACGTTGGCACTACATCTCCCAAAGGCCAGCAGCAGAGGTCCCACAAGGCTGCCGGGGGTGTGATGTCCCAGGGCCACAGCCACCAGGTGGAATGACAATGCTCTTGAAGCTTGACAAGCTTGGCTTTTTTCCTCTTTGCTTCTCTGATTGCCTCTTTTCGGTGTCCATCATTTGAGAAGCGTTGTCTTTGACAGAAGAATATAACTGCATTTTAAATGAGATTTTCCTCTTTGAGTGCCTGCTGTCTATGAAACTCCCTTCACTTGCTCAGTGGAATACTCTGTAGCTGATTAAAATGTAGTGGAATCACGTTTCGTAGAATTGCCTGGGTTGGAAGGGACCTTTCAGATCTAGTCCAACCATCAACCTAACACTGACAAAGACCATCACTAAGCCGTATCTCTAAGTGCTACATCTACTCGTCTTTTAAATACCTCCAGGGATGGTGCCTCAACCACTTCCCTGGGCAGCCTGTTCCAATGCTTGATAACCTTTTCATAGTAAAAAATTTTCCTAATTATCCAGTCTAAACCTCTCCTGGCGCAACTTGAGGTCGTTTTCTCTTGTCCTGTTACCTGGGAGAAGAGACCGACCCCCACCTCTCTGCAACCTCCAGACAAATGCTGAACTTCTCTAAACCATACTTTGACATTTACAAAACAGTGGGGAATACTTCAAGGTTAGGTGTGCTTACGCTGCTATTGACTGTGCTAGGCCTATTTCAAATTAACCTTTTTCCTTTACACTTCATGGGAGTTACTTGTTTCATCATGTGCTCAAATGGTCTCTGCCCAAAGAGTTGCTTTTATCAGGTAATGTGCTTCTACCACCTCTTTAAATCCTGATCCCTGGCTGAAGATCTGTAGATGGTGCCATGATAGTTAACTATCAGATGCTTTGTTGATTTTGGTGCAAATTACAGGTGCTCATCACTGTCAGGTCAGCCTTGTATCAGGTGCAAACCAGCCTGACTTGTCTGTCCTGTTCCCCTGGAATTTCATCACCTCTGCCCATGTCCCAGTTACTGGAATTAAGAATTTCGTTGGTAAGGACGTATCAAATGGTGAAACCTGCTCTGGTACCAGAACTACTGTCCAACCTGTTAGTAAACACTCTGCTCCTAAACAAAGGGAAACTGTAGTTGTTTTGAGTAAATTAGGTAATTAGGCTATATATTTTTTTCCTTTCAGACTGTGCCTTCAAGGCCTTCATCTTGTGCTCTAATCTGAACCCAAAGTCAGGAGATGCCTCAATTTTTAATAGTAAAAGTTTCTAGAGGTATGAAGTTTGGGTATGCGTTTGTGAATGTGTTCGATATTTCGCAAATAGACTTTCCATACCTTCTTCCTTTGCGTATGTTTTATAATACATCAGCGTGTATGTTGCAAAACAGCATCAGATTGATTGATTATTTTTTTTTTTTTAAGAAGATAGTTGTATCTCAAAAGAACACTGGATATTAGAGCAGCTGTGATTGTCCAGTTTACAAACACTTCAAACTGGGAAATCACTACCAGATAAATTCCTTGTGTTGCTCCCCTGTCAGGAAACAGAAGAATAATCTTAAATTAATGATACGCAATTAATGTATGTCTGAGGGCTTACATTTAGTCTATTATATGCAATCTTTTAAAGTCTGTTACAGCAACAAAACATTTAAGTTCAGCAAAGCCATTACCGTAAAAACTATTTTTCATGATTACGACGTAACAAGTCGGTCATCTGCAGTTTCTCTTGGGTTTTTTTGTTTTGTTTTTTTTTTTAATATGCAGGGTAAGGAGTAGAGATGACGTGGGTCTGTTGGTGGCCTAAGGGACCGCTCATCTTTATTATTTAGGAGATGCACATAGGAGCTTTGTAGATCAGCAAGGTCCTCCCTGGTGAGGCCCTGGAAGGTGAGCGTGATTTCAGCCAGGAACCTGGACTCTTTCCTTTTTGAACATGCTGCTGAACACTCCAAAAGTTCACTCACTCTGCCTTGGAGGTGTTACTTGATTTTTCTCAGCAGCTCTTCCCTCTTCTGTCTTCATGTTTGTTCCTTCTGTCCACGCTGACACTTTGTGGATATTTCTGTGCTGTTTCAGCACGTTACTGTTAAAGATTCGTAGTATCTTTTTCAGATTTCTCCTTTTAGTTGGCCCAACATATCTGGGTACCAGCTAAGAGTTGATAAATGGCTTTAAAGGAAGAAGGAGGAAAAAATAAGGTTGAAGTTGAAAATAACACTTGAATTTTTAATATTAGTATTTAAACCAAATTATTTTTGCTTTCTTAATGATTACAGTGGAAGTGTTCC
>VWZL01005982.1:2938-152861 GCA_013396915.1 Stercorarius parasiticus | reverse complement strand
CCCCAGGTGTTGAAAAGCAGTAAATGCTATTTAATAGTTCGGCATCGGAGGCTCAGAGCTGTCAGATTTGGACAGCAAAGGACTTGTGCAGTTGTACTGAAAAAAAGGCAATTTCACCAATACAAAACTCATTCATTTCTCCAGCCCTTCGGTGAGTGCAGAGGAAGATGGTTTCTCTCTCCCATTAATGTATTTCTCCCCCCCACCCAAGATGTAGTCCAAGAAGAGGAGGGAGCTGACACACCAGCTTGAAGCTGCCCAAAGTGGGAAGCCTTCTCCTCCCTACTACTGCCCATGTGCTTCTGCTGTTTACTTTGTGCTGCCCCCAGAGCTTTTTAGAGCTTTTCGGAGCCACTTCACCTCATTTAAATGAACCTCCCTTCGAAAAAACCCAAACATAGCAAAACCAAACCCACACCAAAACCAGAAAAAAGAAGCCTGGACTGATTTCTTCTGTCTTAATAAGTAAAAGCAGCTCAAAAACTGTTTAACAAGCAGCAGGAGGCCGGAGAAGAGAAGAAAGGGCTGCATAGTCGGGAAGAATGTTTGGCAGGGAGGAAAGGGGTAGGAAGCTCCGCAGCTTTGGCAGCAGCAAGGACAAATTGGTTATATTAAGTGGGTTCAGCAGCTTGTGGTGACAACTTAGTTGCCTTTGAAAAATGAACTCAAACCTCTGTACAAATATATTCTTCAGAAGTAATCATATATCAGTTCTGCTGTCTGTAGCTTCGTACAGAGAGAGATCTGAGAAATCAGATTTAAATTCCTTTAATGATATTTAAACATTAAACTATACATGAGAACTTGAACTGTGTGCAAGAAAATATTTGACTTTTTAAAAAACTCTGAAAATATTGCATGAGCGATGGGCCATCTTTAGTTTTGGGTTTTTTTTTAAACATATGAACCCTTATAAGGGTCAGAATATACAGTGTAGACTTTTCTGATGCATTCATAGATGTGTTTTTTTCTAAGATTGTTTAATTTTCTGATCTGTTCTATGCAAGAAAATCATCAAAATGTCATTTGTCATCTTTTTGTTTCCTGATTTGATGTCAGTCTTTTCCAAGCCTGGAAATCATCATCTCGCACTGGCAACTATCGTCTTGATAAATATATAAAAAGTCTATAATATACAAGGCATGAGGAAGGTGGCAATGCTGGTATATCTGTATTTTCATCTGAACTTTCTGGAAGCACTAAGGGTTATGTTTCAGCTTCGACAGTAGAAGCAAAAGTTTAAGCTTTTATGGATGTTCTTAATGTAAAAAAAAAATAAATGTATCGCATCAGTAGGTCCACTCTCTTTGACAGCATCTCCTATTTGTGACTCTTTCAGGAGACCACGTGAGCATGGCTCTCGTCTGCAGCCCATCCTTGGGTTTCTTCAGCATCCAGTGCATTAGAGGCTTTTAGAGAGGCTTTTAACATCCATCCTTGCGCCCTTTGTCCATACCTTTCTGAACTTGCTGCTACCATCTGCCTCCTATGTCTGCTGTCTGCTACCTCCTGTTTAGAAAAGATCTTTTGACTGAAACTGATAGATTATTTTAGGATTCAGTTTATCCATCACCATGGATTTTGTAAATATTGATCGAGCTCTCTGCTGAAATCTCAGCTTTTTTTTTAGGTTCCAGTCACATGGCTGCTGCTGTGCCCTGTAATCATTTTAGTTGGACTTTCTGGACAGTACTCAAGATGTGGTGGAAATTCCATTGACTTTTTTACTCTGCTGGACCTTGGTGTTCTCTTCTACATCTTGGGGTTTTCTGCTGGCAAGGGATGGTATGATGCTGAAGATACTTGACAACCACCCGTGGCCTTTACTATGCACTGAGAGAACCTCTTCCAATTTACAGTGATCCTGAAGGACCCCATTTCAGGCTAAAATGAACAACGCAATGAACTACTGCATCCTTCAGTTGGAATACTTAATATTTTATCCCTTTGTGTAATTTTCCAGTACTTAAAGGGGGCCTACAAGAAAGATGGGGAGTGGAGTGATAGGACAAGGGGGGACGGTTTTAAACTGAAAGAGGGGAGATTTAGATTGGGTATTAGGAAGAAATTTTTTCCTGAGGGTGGTGAGGCACTGGCCCAGGTTGCCCAGAGAAGCTGTGGCTGCCCCATCCCTGGAGGGGTTCAAGGCCAGGCTGGACGGGGCTTTGAGCAGCCTGGTCTGGTGGGAGGTGTCCCTGCCCATGGCAGGGGGTTGGAACTAGATGATCTTTAAGGTCCCTTCCAACCCAAACCGTTCTGTGATTCTATTCTATGATTTTTCCTAAAGCCAGCCACTGTACCAGTTTGTGTAGGGGTTTGCGTGACATTCGGTGCGTCCGACCTGTGAAATGCTGCTGCATGGAAAAAACTGTAGTGTGGAGGGTGTGTTACCACAACTGTAGTAGTATTCTGGTTTCGTGCGGAAATGTGTGTATTTTTGTACATGTTAAAGCACATGTACTCCTTGTTGAAAGAGCTCATTTTTCCATTTTCTCTTTAGCTTCTATGAAGTACTTACTTTAAAATAAATTTAAAAATAAATTTAAACACATTAAGAGCACAGATTGCAAATATATAAAAACACTTTGCTTCCTGAAGTTCATGTGCAAAGGTGTTTTAATTACCGAATCCTTCTGTAAGAGAATGTGTTTTCAGGCCAAGTAAAACTCAGCATTTAAATAAACTGCACATGTTTAAGTAGCACGCGCATACGCTCCCCAACTAATATTTCTGATGTTCTAATAGGGACTGAAGGAAGGTTGGATTGACAGCTCTGTGTGTATTGTTGGCTCACGGAGGTGTCTTGTTTGTCTAATATCAACTTAATTTATTACCGCCTGCTGTTTCTGCAAATGGTCAGATAGTTGTACGCAAATTGTGTATTTCATCACTATGATGTGGTGGTAAGTTGATTTATTGTTTCCAGGGAGATCATTTAATAGAATAAAAATGCACTAAAAAGTAACCATTTCATCTTTAGAAGTCTTCTTAATGCCTACCCATGATCAAATATTTTATAAAAAGATGCGATAGATTCTTGTGGAGGTAGTGAAACCTGCTTACTTGATTTCTCCAGGTCTACCCTAGCTTCTTGACCATGAAGATCTTACAGCAGTCATCCCTTGTGTCCTTTGGTACCCTGGCGTGATGAGGGACAGCACACACTGGTGGTTTTGTACTTACGCAAGTGCTGGTAGATCCGTCATCATGTTTGTGCTCATTAGCCAGCTGACGGGCTGTCAAAAAATATGTGAGGACTGAATTTTACTACTGATTTTTTTTTTTTTTTTCAAAATGTGCAGCAATTGAATTACCTGATATTTCTGACCCCATTCCAAGTTGTTTGAAATTAGGTAACTGGCAGTAACTAATAAATATCTGGATTTGTTGGGGTGGGATGAGATGGACTAGGTGAAACAGCACAAACTGATTTAATGGAACAGGCTGAAGTTGGTTGTGGCAAAGGCTGAGTTGTATTTATGGCCCACCCATCGCAAAGCACGGCAGCGGTTTGATGCCCTCTATCATGGGAGGGCAGAGGAGAGAAGAAAACGGTGCCACACGTACCACGATCAACTCTTCTTGAGATGTTCCTGCGTGACTTCTTCCACAATTTGAAGTGACAAAACCAATGAAGCTTAATTATAACAAAACTCGTTTTGCTGTAGGGGAATTGAACCCATCTCTTCTGGGTTCCAATTAATTTTTCTACCACAGGCCAATATCTTATCCTTTGAAGTATTAAGTTTCTCTTTCAGAGAACTGTGTTGAATGAAGCCCTAAAGTGAATTTATTTCAGCTGGGTAATACCTAGTTTAAGAATGGCTTTTTTTTTTCCGCCCCCTTATTTAAAAACTTAAGGAAATAGCAACTCATTGGAAATAGAATGGTTTAATTGCAGCTGTTATAGTTTAACTCAGAACTCTTAACCTTTTTGATGGCTTGTCTCATGCAAATCTAAATCTTTTACTGATCCTGACATACATGTTAGAGATGGTTATAGGAAAAATGTAGTTACTCTAAAATCAGTTGTTGGGTAAGCGTTTGTCTGTTTTCTGTCCTCGTTTACTGAACATTGAGGAAACCCCCATTCGAACTCACTTTATGTCCTTATCAAGTTGCCTGAGTGACGGAATTCATGAGTTCCTTATTTCTCAGTACAATGCAAACGTTGAACCTGAGGAGCTCTAGTATATTAAACATGCTGCTTTAATCAAACTAAACTCAAGGAAGGTTCAGTAGCTCTATATTAGTAGATTGGAGTTAAGGATTGAAAAATGCTTTTGACGAGGGCCAAGGGTGTTTCTTGGATGATTCGAGTCTTCAGAGCTTTTCAGCGTTGATGCTTCTCGTCAAAGACTTAATGGAGCATTCACTGGAAAACCCCACTGGAATCAGTAGCAAAAACTTCATGGGTATTAAAAAGAAGAAAGACAGCGGATGCCCCTCCCGGTAGATGTGCAGTGCACAGAGCAGCAGTCCCTGCTTTTGTGGGGACAGGGACTATGTTTAAGGGAGAATTCCAGCTGCGGTGAGATGGTGAGTGAAAGGGCAGAGGTCCTGGGTTTTGATTCAGCCCTACACAGTGTGTCAAGAGGATACGCTTAGGATGAAAGTACTGGTAGAGAATCCATAAATCTTATTCTGCCACAAAGCAATATGGAATCATTGGAATTGGCTCCAGAAGTCTGGAGAGGGCCCTGATGTACTGCTTTGAGTGGATTAAGTGTTCTAAATGGCCTTTTTAAGGCTATATCAAGTTTTGTTGGGGTTTTTTGTGTGTTTGTTTGGTTTTTTTTTTTTTAAATAAAATTCTTGAAATGGGCCATACAGTGTATATCTATCTGCTCCTAGCTTGACTTCACCAGAGGACTGAGGCTTAGTAGTCACCATAGTGTAGAGGCTTGGACTTGTGCCTGTTCCATGATAGTGTCAGTACATGTATCCTGGAGACCACCAACTGATTTCTTACCAGGTATCATGCCTTTGCCTTGACTGTTAAATCAAATGCCAAATTTGAGAAGGTAGTGCTTCTGTTCCTTAACTGATTAAGCTAATTCTGCTTACTCTTCTGTCTTTGGGTGCAGTAGATGGAGACTTTAGGAGAAACGAATGTCTAGCTCAAGAATGATGTGGCTGGTGTTTAGGTCCTCAAACACAGATGGGGTCTTGAGGTGCCGAGAGCTCTGATTCCTAAGGGGATCCCTGGGAATATCATGACGTATTCTGCTCTTCAGGATCTCATGTGAGGATGCAAGGAGATGTATGGTACATGCCCAGTTCCAACAACCGCAACTATGGAAATCACTGATATTTTTTTATTTAATTTTTTATTTATTTATTTTGTATGTGTGGAGATACTCAGAAGCATAATCTCAAAAAGCTTGTGATTAGGAGAATTATTATGGTCAGCCTACTTTGAACTTCCACTTGGTCATTTGAATAAGAATCACTTTATTCTTCATTTCTACCTATATACCAGAAGCTGTAATTACTGGCTTTGGAAAACACTTGAGCCAGAATAGGCTTAAAGAAAACTTTTTACAGGTCATTGAATTTAGTAATAGGCCATTGTCATGCAGCACAATGAGTAGTGTGACTACTGTTGTCATGCTCTGTTCCTCTTGGGCACTTTGGTGCCTTTTCATCTGATGCCTGCTTCTGGTTTCCATGAAAAACAGGGATAACAAACACGGTTGAAACTGTATTAAAGGGGATCAAAAATTAAAAGCCTTTGAAGTTGAATGTTTCGAAATACAGGGCTGGGATGATACAAGCATTCAGTAACGTAAAACTAGGAAAGGCAGGTTTAGAGTCAAATAGTAGCCAAACCCACATGTGTTGAGCTGTGATAGGGCATGGCCAGAACACCTTACTACTTTCCTTAGCTGCCTCTAGTTTCAGGCACTTCTAGTGTTTAATTTAAGACCCATACTTGCATTATCACTAATTCTAATTAGTTTTTACTATTCTGGAAAGACAGTAAACTCTCACTGCTTCTGTTTACTTCTGAAGCTGTTCGGAAAAGAGCTTGTGCTGTGTAGAGCCTTCATAGAGCAAAAAAAGATCAATTGAATTCACGCAGCTTACTTCACGCTCTTGTTCTGGTGTTCATAGGTAGGGCTGCTGCCAACCAGTGGTGCAATTTCAAAATAAAAAGAATTTTATTTTAACCTTTATTTTAAAAATGCAGAATTCTTATTTGCCCACTTCTGTGGTGCCTTTTTAAAAGAAAACCGCACTACTGTAATTCTCTACAACTTCCTAGAGAAATTCCAAAGATCAGCAATAGAAGATGTAAGAGGAGGTTGGTGTTTACTTGGATTTCGGCAGTGCCAAGGTTCAGAGTGGTGGTGAGAAATGAAGTAAGTGTCTAGCTGGGTACCTTGTTCTAATTTAAGCATGTACAGACATCCATTTTCTTGTATTCCCCATACAACTGATGTTTCCTCATTATTAAATTTTTTAACTTTAAAAATAGAAATTGGTGCCAACTCCAGAGGGAATTGCTGGTAGCGCAGATTATGCAATATTACAATAAATTGGGTTAAACTGAACGTTTAAGGTATGTCAGGACTTAGTCCTGTGGGATTCTTAGTGTGAAGGATGGGGACTGTTTTGAATGTCTCTTGATGGCCAGAGTGCAAGATGTCTTGGTAAATTTAAATTCCTGCTTGGCAGTACAAATAGTTCAGCTGATTTTCGGTGCTCTGAAACTTTTCTCTCTCTCTCTCCATCCCAAGGTGCGGAGTTACCCAGGTAACAGGCTGCTGCTTCTGCAGCACTGAGCAAAAGGGACTTGAAAGTCCTTAAAACACCCGGCATCAGTAGCAGCTGTACATGGAACATGCCCTTGTTCCAATTAGTTTAGGTGATGTATGTATTCATTAATTGATTTTTACTGAAATATACTTGCCTTGTGTTTAACAGGCCCAAGGTTGTCATATTGCTTTGGTTCGTATGGCTCTTGTAGTTCACACTTCCTACAAAATCCTCCTTCATGCTCCTCTGAATGCTTAATCTCCTAAAACATTGATATAATTGAAATAAATTTTCCCATCTTAGCAACTTGCATTGCTAAACTTGTTTTGACTTTGGTCTGTATTACCTCTTCATGCTGTTTTTTCAGGTGTATTTCTAAAATACTTAACTCTGCAAAGAAAAGAAAACTATATATTTCTGCCGTGAACTTTACTGAGACATAGAGTTAGTAACTGTTTAGGCAATATTCCCTGGGGGAAAAAGTAGTCAGAGAAATTACCAGTACCAGGCTGTTTTTCCATTTCATATGGATATAGTGAAATATTTGATGTTTTAATTTAGACTAAAATAGGTACTAAGTACTAAATTTTTAAATTGTTTTGATGTAGCTGATCAGGCTGCTTTATACTTTGACCTGGAGGCCTTGATAAATGCTTTTGACTGCAAATAATGTGCTTAAAAATACATGTATATCTGGAGGAGTGGGGAAAGAGCAGCGACCAAGAGGGGATCAGAGAGGAGGCAACAAGAGAAATAAATGCATTCTTGGGTGTCATCGTAGCAAGTATGACCAAGAAGAGCGAATATAGCTGAAGGCGTCTAAGGTGGAACAAAAGATTATCGCTTTTTTTCGTTTGCTTTTGAACATCAGCATTAGCTGAAAGAAAGAGAACAAGAGAAATAAGCTCAGGAAGAGATAAACAGGGACTTTCCAATGTCATTTACAGAAATAGCTGAAACTATTGACACTTTTTGAAGGCAAAAGTGATGATCTCTTTCTATGTTTGTCCCTAATTTGAAATGACAAACCTAATGGTTTTCTCAATGTTAGACATTTAAGGATGTAGACTTAAGGATGAAAAAAGATGTTAGGAACAGGTCAACACAAAAAACCCACGTTGCACACCAAGTGTGCGCGCTGCTGCTTTCCTGTGGCACATGTGCCTTCTGCGGGGGCTGCTTTGACCACTTTGCTTTTTTGCAGAAGAAACATGTCTTTTAAGTGCTGCTAAAAAGGATTTTGGCAAGTCATGCGCTTTATGTCCAACAGCAAGCATTGGGACCAGATTTTATGATAAGTGTATGTGTGTGTGTGTATATCAGGAGACGGCATACCAAAAGTCATCAATGTGCTGACTCTTAACACAGACTGCTGAAAATACGAGCTTTGTCATGGGGGAACATAGTTAAAATTGTACGTAACATCCTTACTTTCTGTGAGGTTGAGATAGACAAGCTAATATTTGCAAGGTGAGCTACGGCAGGATTTAATGTAAACTGTGAAAAAGGATTGAACTTGAAATTCATGAGACGTTTAGTGTCTGATGGGGGATGCATTATGGATAATTTTAAGGAATTTAGAGTGTGGAAGAAATTCTTACTCATAAAATGGCTGAGGTTGGAAGGAACCTGTGGAGATGGTTTGANATATGTGTGTGTGTGTATATCAGGAGACGGCATACCAAAAGTCATCAATGTGCTGACTCTTAACACAGACTGCTGAAAATACGAGCTTTGTCATGGGGGAACATAGTTAAAATTGTACGTAACATCCTTACTTTCTGTGAGGTTGAGATAGACAAGCTAATATTTGCAAGGTGAGCTACGGCAGGATTTAATGTAAACTGTGAAAAAGGATTGAACTTGAAATTCATGAGACGTTTAGTGTCTGATGGGGGATGCATTATGGATAATTTTAAGGAATTTAGAGTGTGGAAGAAATTCTTACTCATAAAATGGCTGAGGTTGGAAGGAACCTGTGGAGATGGTTTGATCCAACCCCCCTGCTCAGAGCAGGTTGTTCAGGGCTGTGTCTGGTCATGTTTTGAATATCTTCATGGATGGAGACTCCACAACCTCTCTGGGTAACCTCTTGCAGTGCTCACCCACCTGTGTAAAAGCTTTCTCTTAAGTAGGAATTCCTATTTGTCACTTTGTGCCCAGTACCTCGTGTCCTCACTGGGCATCGCTGGGAATGGTCTGGCTTGGTCTTCACTGGTATTTATACACATTGGTGAGATCCCTCTGAGCCTTCTCTTCTCCAGATCAGACCGTCCCATCTCTCTTAGCCTTTCGTTGTATGACAGATGCTCATATCCCCAAATTGTCTTTGTGGTCATTGGTCTGTCTCCATTATGTCCATGTCTCTCTTATACTGGGCCCAGTGCTCCTGATGCCCCTCACCAGTGCGGAGTAAAGGGAAGGTTCATCGACCTGCTGGCAATGCCTTACGGCCCAGGAGGCTGGTTCTTTGCTGCAACAGCACGTTGCTGGCTCATGGTTGTCTTGTTGTCCATCAAGATCTCCAGGTCCTTCTCTGCAAAGCTGCTTTCCAGCCAGTCACTCTGGTAAAGCGGCATTGTTTATTGAGGGTGCAAGTATGCACCCTCAATGGGTCCATGTCCGAGTGGAGGCCAGTGACAAGTGGAGTCCCTTGAGGACCAGTACTAGGACCGGTCTTGTTTAACATCTTTGTCAGCGACATGGACAGTGGCAGAGAGTGCACCCTCAGCAAGTTTGCCGACGACACCAAACTGTGTGGGGCGTGGGGCGGCTGACACGCTGGAGGGAAGGGATGCCATCCAGAGGGTCCTTGAGAGGCTGCAGAGGTGGGCCCATGCCAACCTCATGGAGTTCAACAAGACCAAGTGCAAGGTCCTCCATCTGGGTCGGGGCAATCCCAAGCACCTATATAGGCTGGGCAGTGATTGGCTTGAGAGCAGCCCTGAAGAAAAGGACTTGGGGGTGCTGGTGGACGAGAGGCTCAACATGAGCCGTCAGTGTGCACTAGCAGCCCAGAAAGCCAGTCGTGTCCTGGGCTGCATCAGGAGACGCGTGGCCAGCAGGTCAAGCGAGGTGATTCTCCCCCTCTACTCCACTCTCGTGAGACCCCACCTGGAGTACTGCATCCATTTCTGGAGCCCCTACTACAGGAAAGATATGGACGTGCTGGAACGTGTCCAGAGAAGGGCCACGGGGGTGATCAGAGCGCTGGAGCACCTCTCCTATGAGGACAGACTGAGAGGGTTGGGGTCATTCAGCCTGGAGAAAAGAAGGCTCCGAGGAGACCTTATAGTGGCCTACCAGTATCTTAAGGGGGCCTACAAGAAAGCTGGTGAGGGACTTTTTAGGATGTCGGGTAATGGTAGGACTAGAGGGAATGGATTAAAACTAGAGATGGGTCGATTCAGACTGGACATTAGGAAGAAGTTCTTCACCATGAGGGTGGTGAGACACTGGAACAGGTTGCCCAGAGAGGTGGTGGAAGCCCCATCCCTGGAAGTTTTTAAGGCCAGGCTGGATGGGGCTCTGAGCAACCTGATCTAGTGGGAGGTGTCCCTGCCCATGGCAGGGGGTTGGAACTAGATGATCTTTAAGGTCCCTTCCAACCCTAACAATTCTATGATTTTAAGTAACCTAAAGGCTCTTATTTCTTTTAAAATACTTTAAAATATTGACATCATTAAGTCTTGTATAATTTTTACACCAGGATCCAAAGGAAGAAATGAACTCTGATTTTTTTAATTTTTTTTTTTACTAGGTTCTTATATTTTTTTATAGATTTATATAGATTTTTATAGGTTTGAATTGAGATGCGCCCAAGATACTTTGTGGAAATGCAACCTAGAAGGGGCACTATTTCATTGATGTCGATGCAGTCAATCCTGAGATAGGGATCAGAATATGGAGTTTGGGCAACGTTTTAAAACTTCATCATACCTACGAAGGACAACATGAAGTCACAGTGTCGATAATTACAGCTTGATTCCTTGTCCCGTGGACTTGTTAACACTGTGTTGTTGGCCATCTGCCAGTGATAGATTATCCAACTGCTAATGTTTAAGACATTGGTCTTGAAAAGATTTCCCTTACGAGAATACTTTAACTTTTCTATCAGTTTACTAATCAGTTCTTAGTTAATGAATTTAAATTATTTTTTAATGTTTTTTTGACTCTCATTAGTGGAAATCATTTAGTTTCTAAGTACTAGGTGCTGGAAGGGAAACGTGACTGTACTGGAAGTCATAATACTGACTTTGTTCCCGATGTAGTTGGCAAATACAGGTCATATGCAGCGCTCGTAAGATGTGTTGGTAGGAGTCACATTGAGCAGCAAATGACTTGCAAACAGAATTCTAGAAGGATTCAATTAATTATCTCATTGTTTTGTGGATTTTTTGAGAAATTAAAACAACTTTTATTAAAGTTTCCTAATGTAAATGGTACCTAAGTAGTGAAAATGGCAAATATTCAAAACTGACTTGTATAAAGATAGAAAGGAGCACGGAAAAGGTAAAAGGTGCTTTCTTGTAATTCACTTGAGAAGCTGTGAAGTGCAGTGGTGTTGGTCTTGGTTTGGTTTTAGGTTTTTTTTCTGAAAAGCTTTTATCTTTTAATCTCATTTAACCATTTGTCCGTATACTTTCCTAAACCTCAGGTACTCCACTACAGTAGAACAAATCGTCTGAATGGTAACACACATCATAGTTTGGTAACAACTGCGTCATCTTAATAGAGCTGCTGAATATCAGGAGGCCAGGATTGGTTTTCTCCACTCTGCTCCCCAAGCTTAGAATAAGTCTTGCCAGTACTGAGAAATGTGAGTGGTTTTTGTAAAGCATGAGCATTTGGAGAACAATAGCCTTTATTCTTGGAAGCACAAAGGGTTAGCTGGCACGCAACTTTGTGGACAAACAAGTTTGACCAGACTTGATTTTACACCATTAATCTTCAGGGACAGGGATCAGGTTGCTCAAAGTCCCGTCCAACCTGACCTTGGACACCTCCAGGGATGGGGCAGCCACAGCTGCTCTGGGCAACCTGGGCCAGTGTCTCACCGCCCTCAGAATAAAACATTTCTTCCTTCTATCTAGTCTATAAATCTACCTTCTTTTAGTTGACTGTAGCTTGTTTGTGCTCCATACTGCTTGCCTGTTTAATACAAAGAGACCTAAAGCTGCTGTTCTAAACTGGGATCTGTAATGGCAGGATTATAAACCAGTCTGGTTTTAATTTAGAAGAACCCAAGTGGGCACCCAGGTCTTGTAATTTAAGCTTTCTTTGTATCTTGAAACAACCAAGCAAATCTTGTAAAATAGTTATTGAACTGTCCTCGCATGGAGAGCAGCTATGTTTTACAAAGTTTTGGCCCAGAGCAGAGATTTATGGTCACATTATAAACTCAAACCCAGCAGCTGGTTTTAATGGGAATGTTAATAGGTCCATAACCAGAGATACGGCATGTGTTTCTTGAGCTATCAAATTTATTGTTGTTTTGGTACCTCATAAAGAAAGCCTTGGGATTTTTTTGAAGAAGTAAAAAACTCCAAAATGATAAAAACTCAAAGGAAAACTGCTTTTCTAACTTTGCACAGGAGGTTGTCGTACCTTTAAAAACCTCTGTTCTGTAAAGCCTTGTGCAAACTGACAGTACCCAGTACAGTCAGTCCCATGTTGAATTCCACATTTTCCCCTCAATGTGATGAATATGAAAAAAACTGTAAGAGTGTTTTGCCTGTCCATTGAAATTGCGCTGCCTAAGAGCACTTCTGTGGGTAGAGGCTGATGTCTCTCATTGCTTTCCGTTTGCTGCTCCCAAGGGACGTAGATTGTCCATATCAAGTCTGTGGTCAGACATCTTCTGAACGCTTGTTTTGGTATTTTCCTGTAGCTTTTCTCCCTGTTCTTTTTTTGCCAAATAAAACCTGATGAGTGTGTATGTTAAATGGATGGAATACAGCAAATTAATATTAAAGCAGGCTTTTTTTAGTTCTCCTTTACTAAAAAAATTACTTACTTCATAGAGTCATAGAGTGGTTTGAGTTGGAAGGGACCTTAAAGATCAAGGGGGTTCCAACTCCCTGCCATGGGCAGGGACACCTCCCACCAGACCAGGCTGCTCAAAGCCCCATCCAGCCTGGCCTTGAACCCCTCCAGGGATGGGGCAGCCACAGCTTCTCTGGGCGGCCTGGTCCTTGGTTTGTAGAAAATTTTCCTGCTGTTTGTGTACGTAAGCTTGAAATAAAGCTTAGCATTTTTACTAGTGTCTTTGAGGTGCAGTAGGTTGTTCTGAAGGGCTGAAGTGTGATGCAGAAGCTGAACCTGAAAACTGCCATTTCCCTCTTAGCAGTTGCACTACTGAAGGCCTTGTCTGCACAAATTTGACCTGATGAAACTCCCCACCCTGCGGCCATTTTGAGTTTCACCACGGCTATTTTAACCTTCCCGGAAAGGAGCCCTGCAGTTAAGAGCATGTACAGTCATGTCGTCTGCCACAGGGGAGATTTTTATAGCTGCTTCAGCTTTCAAGTCAAGGTTTCCATGAAAACAACTCGCAAGTGATGAGGATAGGTCAAGAGAAATGTTGCTGAGGGGTTCCCGGCGTTTTCAGGTCTGTCTCTGTTGGTGTAGGGTGGACAGGAGGAAAGGTTTTAACATGGGCATAAGGTTGGCTTTATACGTTTGTATCGATTGCCAGAAAAGAGAACAATAGAGCAAGGTACAAAGGCTATAATGGTTTCTAGAATTTTCAGACAGGGATATGAAACTGAGCTTCCCTTGGAAGGCGCCGGGAGTCCCTCAAGGGTCAGGCACTGGGGGAATGTTTGGGAGAAGCATCCCCTTGGCCTGCTCTTACCATCTTCCCTGAGGGCAGGACATTAGAGGACTTTTGTCTGACCCAGGACTGCCAATTTTAATGATGAATTCAACCATTTATTCAGGAGGTAAAGACATACTGCACAGATGGGCTGTTTGGTTCCTCTTTATCTTGTGGGCCTGGATTATGTAGATGCTTCAGATCCTTGTGTTAGACTTCAAGTCCTGTTTTAGCCTCTAGCAAACATTGTTATCTACAGTCTGAAGATTTCAAGCCTTGATATTCCCAGCTCTGGATTCCTGTTAGCTGAGCTCATGGTGTGGTTTGACATTACCGGTGAACTGGTGTGATGGGTAGCTGCTGCTGGAGGGGAGATCTTCCTGCCCTGCCCCTGACCACCAGCTGCTTCTACTGTTCCTCTGTGCTTGTCTGACACGGTGAACTACTTCAGGCAGATATGGTATAAAACTGAGCCAACCCTGAAAACCAAATCACCACCTTCTCTTTTTTTCCTGATAGTTTTCTGAACTGGTTGTCAGGGAGGTCGGCAGAGCACCACAGCGGTGGCAGGTTGAGGTTGGCAGAGCACCATGGTGGGTGGCAGGTTGAGGTTGGCAGAGGACCATGGTGGGTGGCAGGTTGAGGTCGGCAGAGCACTGTGGTGGGTGGCAGGTTGAGGTCGGCAGAGTACTGTGGTGGGTGGCAGGTTGAGGTCGGCAGAGCATTGTGGCAGGTGACAGGTTGAGGTTGGCAGAGGACCATGGTGGGTGGCAGGTTGAGGTCGGCAGAGCACTGTGGTGGGTGGCAGGTTGAGGTCGGCAGAGCATTGTGGCAGGTGACAGGTTGAGGTTGGCAGAGCACTGTGGTGGGTGGCAGGTTGAGGTTGGCAGAGGACTGTGGTGGGTGGCAGGTTGAGGTTGGCAGAGGACTGTGGTGGGTGGCAGGTTGAGGTTGGCAGAGCATTGTGGCAGGTTGAGGTCGGCAGAGGACCGTGGTGGGTGGCAGGTTGAGGTTGGCAGAGCACCGTGGTGGGTGGCAGGTTGAGGTCGGCAGAGGACCATGGTGGGTGGCAGGTTGAGGTCGGTAGAGCACAGTGGCAGGTTGAGGTATAAGAGACGGCCTGTAAATTCCATGACAAGGGGCAGAAGGCCTTCCAAACCTTCAATGGAATGCCTTGAACACTCGCAAGGAAATAAATAATGCAGGCCTGACGTTCAAAGAACTGATAAGGCTAACACTTCAGGCGCCTGAAAGCGTGGGACTGACTGCCTTGTGAAGACAGGATAGTTCTGCTGCTCATGTGGTGAGCTTGCTAGTTCTCAGTTCTCGAGGCCATTGTGTCCGATAAGTGACCTTTGCTTCATTATCTGTGAAATGCATGTGAAAGCACACACCCTGCATATGCTGATGAAGATTATACAGATCATGCTAAACATGTATGACTTTGGCACTCGTCTCTCCACCCAAATCATGCTACACCTCACCTGGGAGAAGGGAGAAACCCGAGACGAGGCTGTCTTTGGCAAGGGAGGTGGACCGAGCTAATTCAGCAAACATAAAAGGTGAAAATAAGTGCCCACAGAGAGAGGAAACAAAGAAGAAGATTGTGCCTGGGAAGATTTTTCCCAAGAAAGATGGTTATGCCTGGGAAGATTTTTCCAAGAAAGATGACGATTATGCCTGGGAATGTTCCCTGAAAAAGATGCTGGAACCAGAACTGGTCATCTCTCTGTCTTTTTCTCCATCTTTTCCTTTCTCTATCCCTCAGTTTCTCTTTTCTCTTAGAGTTGTTAAGTAACGGTTAGAGTTGTTAAGCAGCGCTTGCCGTAAGTTGTATACCTGTTGTTAGGTATCACAATGCATACCTCACCGTTTGCCATAATTTGGTATATACCTAACCAATTATTGTGGACTTGTTAAGACCTGTACTAACCATTTTGGGAAACTAAGAGATGTTTGTATGTGGACCTTGGGATTTATCTCACCTTAGTCTGTGCCGTTGGAGATTTATGAATCTGAAGTCACTTACTGCCGCCCTTCCCTGCGAGTGGAACGTGACATGAGATCAGCAGAGCGCCGTGGCAGGTTGAGGTTGGCAGAGCACCATGGCGAGTGGCAGGTTGAGGTGGGCAAAGCACCGTGGTGGGTGGCAGCTGAAGCTCTGTTGAAGGACAGGCAGGCGTTACAGGAGCTCAGCCTGAAGCACGGGTCTCTCTTCTGCCTCGCAGTGAAGCAGACGAAGGCTCAGGCGTTCAGTAGCAGTGCTGCTTACAGCAGTTTCACTCTCCTCCAGCCTCTTTGCGCAGGCCAGCTTTACTACCAGAAAGGCATTCTATGCCAAAAAGATCAAGTTTATTTTATTTTTAACGTCTCCAGATTTCCAAAACCATCTCCCTGCTGGCTGCTTGCTGTGAGGAGGAGGTACACAAATCTCGGTGCACTTGTCCAAGCCCTGGAGCGAAGCCCTGCAGTTCTTTGCTCTTTCCAGCCAGCAGACTGGAATGATGCTGGAGACTGTCAGGCGAGGGAGGAGGTATTGTTTGCTCTTTTTGTCTTGTACTGCGCTGATTTCTCAGACACCATCTGCTTGTGGCTGATTAATTTGCAGCAGTAGCCAAGAGGCAATTTTTTTCTTTTTTCTTTGAGATGCAGGCTCATACCATGGTCCATGCCTTTTGCCACCAGACTTGGAAATCTCTTGGAAGCTGGGCTGGTCGGTGGTAAAACTTAACCACTTATTTAGTAGTTGATGAGAGGAGGGACAGTGGTGTTCCTAACAGTTCCTTGGCAAATTATGAATTTAGCTCTGGGTGGTTTTGAGTCATACTAGTTCCCAAGACAGCAAAAAACGAGTGATGCAACAATGTCTGAGCCTTAAATGGGAGAGCCTGGTGCTGGTGTGCGGCTTCATAGTGGAGAACCTCCAGTTGGGTGACTGGGGACTGTCCGGGTTTCCCTTTGCTGATCTTTAGAGGGCTGTTGCAAGACCAGACTCGGTGGATTTTGGGGACGGGAGCTCCTGTTAAAACTGGAAGGCTCTATTCTGACTTGAAGGCTTTGGAAGGGGCCTGTGTTAAATCATTGAGGAACTAGAGGAGAAGTCTTGCCAAACGTACCACTTTTGTTGATGGTTGTGCTGTTTCAATTCCGATCACCTGCTCCACGGGGCTTGCAGTTTCTCTGGTCATCGTCTGGGTAGGTTTTTTATGTTTGTAGGTGTGTAACTATTTTAGGAGGAGACTCCAAAAAAGGCAACTACATGTCCCTTAAAAATGAGTCTTTATGGATTTCTGGTAAGTGCTTTGTATGAATCAGTGTAAGATTCAGATATAACTAAAATTAATTTATTTTTTGTTTCCCTTTCCTAGAATATGACAGATACCTAGCATCTAGCAAAACCATGGCAGCAGCTTACCTTGATCCAAACTTGAATCATACACCAAGTTCAAGTGCAAAGACGCACCTCAGTACTGGGATGGAGCGTTCCCCAGGGGCCATGGAACGAGTCTTAAAGGTTTTTCACTACTTTGAAAATAGCAGTGAACCGACAACGTGGGCCAGCATTATCCGGCATGGAGATGCTACTGATGTCCGAGTAAGTCTGGTTTTAGCATTCTTAAGCCATCTTTAGGTTAAGTGTTAACTTCGTGTTCAGAAAATGGGAGGTAAAAGTCTGGAAGCAAACACACACAGAAGTTTTGCAGTTTATTTTAGAAGAATCTTTACCTGTTGTATATTCTAAGTAACTTCAGACAAAGCTTTTAAGTGGTACCAACTCCCCTTGAGAACAAAAAACACTGATTTATGATTGTGTATTACCTTAAAGACATGAGAGCTCTTCCCATTTTTGCAGAATAGAAACTTGAAATTTAGAACAGTGGTTATCAATCTAGATACCACTACTGATGCATGTCAGTTGACTTTTACCACTTCATACTCCCCCAAAGCCTGTGTGACACCTCCTGGCAGGATGGCAGGGGTGGTGACATTAAATGACACTTTTCATGTTTAAAAAAATTAAAAATAACATGTTTAAATTTAAGATGTGTATATTTACATGTTGAAAATATTAAAATGTAATGTGTACATGACTTTTTTTTTTTAAAATAAGAAAAAAGTTGTTTGAAAACCCATTCCTCCACAGTGTGAGGAAATCAAGCTGAAGAATCCTTTCTCCCCCAAGTAAGTCCCTTTGTCCCCCCTGCCACCCTGGTAGTCACCTGCTGGTTGTATTTGTACAATGCGGTCCTTCGGTGAGTCTATGCAAAAAAAATCGGAAGTTGGGATTTTTTAAAGAATAACTTTAAGTATGTGTAATCTTAGAGGTATGTGGAAATGTATGTGCGCATGAAAAAACGGTGGTTATTCTGAAGCAACTACTCTCTAATGCTGAGACCTTTACTTACCATTTGCTACACTTTCAATTCTTGAGGTATTGCGGCATTTAAACTGCAACGAAGCTCAATTTAACGTGTCAAATGCTTTTAGAACTTTGTGGTTTGCTTGTTTTTTGAGTCTCCTTCTGGAGCAGAATCTTGCCTGGTGGTAGGTGGTGTGCGGGGTTGTTTTCTTCTGTGAGGTTCTCACTGTAGAAGCAGGTTCCCATCTGCTCATTCCTTCCAACGTTTGTATTCTCGTTTGTATTCTCTGCACGGTACTTCAGATTCCACCACAACGTGATTCCAGTCTGCTGAAGGGAGAGAGTCGTCAGGGTTAAGGAGACCTGTTGTCTCCTCCTGCCCACTATTAAGTTTGCAAGAGAAAACTAAGTAAAAAAGACTAAAGAGTTTTGCATGTTTTCTCTTCCGTTCCTACTGTTTGTTTTCTCGCATGGCTGCGTGTGGTAAGACCTAACATTCCTCAGTGGAGTAGATCTTGTGACAGTGGTCACAGACCGCTGAAATACAAGGGTTTTCATTGGTGATGATGAGAAAAATCTGTCTCTTGTCAATTTAATAAGCTCACATCTGTGTTCGGGGATAACTTGGTGAACGGACAGATTGGAGGTACAACAATGGGAATCATTATCATCAATAGCATACATTTATTTTACAAGGAATAGCGCTTTTTTTGGGTGCCACTTGAAATGTCTTTGCTCCCTGGCTGAAGTACAGCAGTTTGACGTATATCTAACATGATTAATTTATTTCATAAAGTGTATTATTTGGTACAAGGGAAAAAAAACTACGTCTCAGAATGTTTTTAACCTTGCAAGCCTCTATTGTGGACGAATGTCTAGGATTCTTTATACGGTACTTAAAATTGAGGTTATCTTTCCAAAGAAATATGTAGAAACTTGAAAAAACAAAAGCAGAGATTACATCTGAGGTTTCTCCAGCTCAGAAATACCTGTGGTTATGGGCTTTAAGGATCCAAAACTTACGGTCCCTGTAAGAAATTCAGTGCTGAGTTCAATTTGCAGAGTTACATATCCTTATTTTAAGCAAAAATGTGTCATTTTTAATAAAAGCAGGATCAGAAGAACAGGCAAGTAGCAGTTATTTGAGGCTTGCCTTAATTTTTGGTTTTCTTATATCCACACTTAATTGGATATTTTTGTAAAAGTAATGGGATTTTTGTATTGTTCTCCTTTCTTAATAAAGCAGAATGTGATGGGTTGCTGTTAAACTTTGTTCTTTTAACAAATGTGGTTCTCGTTTTATTTTGTGAAACTGGGACGATGACTGTTGACTGTGCAGGTACTCCGTAGTGAAGATCTAGCACTGATGTATTACAACATCCTGACATTTATTTCAGAAACCATAAACTGTTGTTGAGTACAAGCCTACATTCCATTGGAATGACTGCTGTTTGACCAAGCCGAATAATTTAGGATTAAAATAGCCTTTAAGGTTTTTATGCNGCAATAGAGCTTCCATTTCTTCTGAATTACAAACTGAGGAGGGGTGCTGGGTTTGGCTTTTGACTTCTTTCCAAGGCGCTCTTTAAGAATATTCAGAGGTGGGTGTCTTTGAGACATCTCTGCAATTAAAAGGAAAAGAAAAAAAGGTTTTTCAAGACAACTCCCTGGTTAGCACAGCTTCTGGAACAGTAGCTGAGGAACCTTTCCAGTATTGGAAGGAAGTCAGGCTTGGTCTGAAATCTCCAGAAGAGCCAGTTTAAGGTGTTTCTGCTGGTAAAGTGGAGGACTTGGTGGAATGTACTAATACCAAGGGAAAGTCAGGGTGGAATTTTCTTTCCTGATTTGTGATTTCTAACATCATCTGTTTCTAACAAAGTCAAGTTTGCCTTTGTCAATGGAAAGGACGCATTTGACAGTTGAAGAAGTGAGGAAAGGCCCTTTTCCCTAAAAAAAAAAACACAAATCTTTTGTGACTTCCTAAAAGTGGAAACAGTGCTTTAGCTGTATACGTTGTACACAAATCCTCGATCATGAGGGGAAACTCTTTTCTTTAAAAAACTCGTTGTTAAGCCCAGATGAACAGGAGTTACCTTTCTGCAAAAGTCTCCTAAGTGTCTAGACTAAAAATATGGTTTCCTTGCTATTTGACTTGAAATATCTGCAACCATGACAGCAGTGTGGCTATATGTAGGCTTTGCTTTGAGGAGATCTTCTGGCTGTGGACCTCTGTTTATTCTGGATGGGTTTAGTCCCTCAAAGACAGCTGTTTCCTTTGAGGGACGAGTCTGTGTTCTGCAAAGGATTCAAGGGCAGCTTTTCAATTCTTGGAAATGCTTTCTTGGACTTCAAAGAACTGGCGGGCTCCCTTTACCCCTTTTTTTCCTTGGTGTAATACTGAAGACACGCTTCACTTCCAAAAGAAAAAAAGAAAGCGGTTTTTATGAATGTGCAAACAGTGGCCTCCTGCGAAATGTGTATATAGCCACGCATTTGCTAGAGAAAGGAAAGGTTGTTTATCTTCCCTGTTTATCTTGGTATGTCTTCAGTTGGATGTGTTGTCTACGTGCATATTCACAGAGGGATTTCCAGGGCTTTGGGGCTGGAGAGGGTGCAGGGCATGCTGTGCCCTGTTCCCAGCCCCAGGTGTGGCATCCGCGTAGGTGGGTGTTGCTGAGATGGAATTTCTTTGGTCTCAGGTGCACCCTGGAAGTAAACGCTGCCACCACGTCTTGATCAGCACTTACAGGTAAATCACCTTTCTGTTTTCAGAAGATGTGGTTGCAGTAGAATTGTTAACAACTGTATTTGATAGAAAAATGAATGCGCTGCATCTAGCGCACTGAGGGGGTAGGGAATGGTTGGGGTTTTTTAGCAAACAGACATTTGGAAACCTTGTGTGAGCCCTCACAGATGGCTTTTGGTGAAGTGCAGTTGTGCTCCGTGGTCTGCATTCCCAATCCAGAGGGGCCCAGCTTGCATCCATTACACCTTCTTTTAAACCTCTAGTCCTTAAAGCTTATCCTTGATTCTTTAATAGTAGTTGTGAGAAGTAAAGATGGCATTATTTATGTGGAAATAACAACCAGAAATCTCAAACCAGGTTATTGCCAGACATGCATCACACCTTTATTCTTATAAAGCTTTTTTTTCTTCCAATTTTGTAAGACTAGCTGACGAAAACATAAACTGGACAGGGATAGCATTAAAACTTTTATCTGTCAGCTTTGTCCTTATTTCTGGAACTAGGGAGAAGTGTGGTTTGTCTTTGCCAAATACAGATACGGTGTCCTGGGCTCTCTTAGCCTGCTCAGCATTCAGTCTTTCTTCCTTTTTTATGCAGTACCACCCTAAAATGTTGGCTTCTTTAATGTTGACAGAATAAGAACTCAAAAAGATGAAGGAGAAACTAACATAATTCGCTAGGGAGAAGGAGATATCTGACTTAATGGACCCGAAAAAGTTTGAACTCAAGGGGCATGCCTTGGCTGTGTCCCATCCCTACATCAGGGCAAAAGACCGGAGCAAATTCATCATCTTCCCTACCCACCTGCAGAATCTTATTTTTCACTGATAGAAAGGTTGGAAAACTGTGTATTCCAGCCAATTGCCTAAGTTGAGCTTTTTGGAAGAAGGGCTGAAGCACATTCAGCTGAGACATCACTAAAGCAGTTTATTAAACTGCATTGCTGTGTTAGTATTTGCTCGCTCTTTTCCTCTTTGACTCTCCCCTTCTATCCATATCCAGTTTTTATCTTCCCAAACCACTTGCAGTTTGCGTGTCTTAGACCATCCTACGGAGTCTGTATTTCATTCGGTTTTGGCTTGCTGTTTTTGCAGTATTTCCATTCCTTGCAGGTTTCTCTACATTAGGCTCCTGAGTTTTTGCAGGTATTTCTGCGCTATGGGTGGTTGCTGTATTTTACCCAGTGATAAAGGAGATCGAGTATTTGATTGGAGATGCAGTTTGTGGTGGAGGACTGGAAAGAGTCTCTAGTGCAAAGGTCTGCAACTCAAACAATGTCGTAGTTCGACGAGCATTTCTTCTGGCAGCAGTGCCAGCTTCCTCCTCGCTGTTTTCTTGTGCTGCCGCCTTAGTTGTGCTGGCATAGGTGTTGTGACTGTTTGGCAAACTCAGTCCAAGTTAAAATGAATGACTGCTTTAGTGTTGTTTTTAATCCAGATCGGTTCTGCAATCTTGTTAGCTGACTGACACAATTGAGAAAACTGAGGGAAGAAAGGAAATGTTTATGTGAGCACTGCAGTGTTACCGCACCACCTGGGAATAGGGTAGTAATGCCTTATTTATGAGCATCCCTCATCATCTGCTGCAGCATTCCTGGTTCCCAAACACATCCCAAAAAAGGTGTTGCCTATCGCTTACCTTGAAAAAAGGGCAAGAGGGTTGTCAGTCTAACCTCAGTCACTGAGAAGACTAACTTCTAGCCATTCATCTCCACTGCTGTCCTCCACATCTCTTCCCCTTTTTAATTCTTGCCTTATTTTGACCCAATATCTGGACAAAAGGTCACTGTGGCTGGGCTGGAGCAGAGCTGGTGTACACCATACTGGTTCCTATCAACTACCAGGTAGCCAGAAGTTGAACATGATGCTTCCCAACTGCTGAATGGGGCAGGTACACTTTATTGCTTCTTGGTTCCTCCTGAACCAAGCAGATAGCTTGAAGACTTTTAGGGGATTGGGCATGTGGTTGGACGGTTCTAATGTGTCTACTGATACCTGTAAAGGAGAATGCAAATTTATTACACAGGACGTTTTTTTATCTACTCGGTTTCTCTTTTAAAATTGATCCTTATGATATTATAGTACAGGGGTAGCAGGTTGGTCACACAGTTCTTTTCACATTTGGTGGAAAGAGCCTGTGAACATTAGCAGGACTCAGAACGGTGCCGGGTAAGTATTTTTGGTGTTATAGAACTCTTGGTCTTTAGAATGCCGTTTTACTTGTGCAAAATACTCTTGATATCCTTGGATGAGAGAGAAGTGCAAAATAATATTTTAAAAACAATAACAATAAATAGCCCTTTGACATTTTTCTGGAAACACCAACATCTAAAGATGGCTTCAAGTCATAGAAGCCAATATCCCAGGTTGGATGACACCCATAAGGGTCATCGAGTCCAACTCCCTGCCCCTCGCAGGACTACCTAAAACTAAACCGTGTAACTAAGAGTGTTATCCAGATGGTGCCGTGACCCCTTCCCTGGGGAGCCTGTTCCAGTGACCAACTACCCTCTTGGTGAAGAACCTTTTCCTAATGTCCCATCTGAACTTGCCCTGATGCAACTTCATTCCATTCCCTTGTGTCCTGTCGCTGGTCACCAGAGAGAGGAGATCAGCACCCACCTCAAGTCAAGAGTACATCCCACATGAGCCATACAGGACTAGATCCAAGGAAGCTCCTGGACTTTGCAAATGCAACTGCAGGCAGGGGATAGTGAGTTCTTGTATGTTAAGATTCTGGCAAATGAAACTTATTGTCAACATTTAATATACTGTAACGTTTATTTTGGAAGCTATACCAGTGTGCAGTAGGATCAGAAGAGTGTGGATTTATCTAAGGAGACTGGGGAGCACAGCAGTATCGGTGCTGTGTTTTGCGGTGCTATCGGCGTGTGCTCGGAGGTTAATGGAATGTGGAATGACGCGTGGATGTGGGGAAGCACTTTGGATGACTGATCTGTGTATGAGAGGTGGGAGAGATGCTGAGGCACCTGTGTGGGTGTGTTGCTTGGGTTGATGGTGTCTCTGGGCTTACACAGTGACAAAATCCTGGGTGCCAGAATAACATGTTTTCAGGCTATAGTTTTGATACATACTTGTTGGTGGGCTTCTGCAGCCGAGTTCTTCAGCTGGATGTTCCCCAACCTAGTTTAGCATGACGTGTACAAACGTGTTTGCTGGGTCAGTGGAGGAGAGGGAAAGTAGCACCGTAATGAGGAAGAGGGATGTGGGCTTTGCTCTTTGAGTATCAGACAGTGTCATTGGAGGACAACCTGCATTTTGGTGTTTTGAGGACATTCTAGAGTTTTCCTTTATGGAAATGGTAAATTAATTTGCATCGTAGCTTTGTAGTTTACTTTTGTCCAGCTTTTCATTTAAGCTCCCCATATAAATCTCTCATCAGGAGTTACAATACTTGATATATAAATAGCATTTGACATATTTGAAGTGCTTCACAAACATCAACACTGTGTCCCAATGTTGGAGGTGCTATTTAAGGACTTTTTCTAGTGCAAGACACTTTCTCCTTCCTACTAAATAGGGAAATTAGGTTTGTAGTCACACTGGGAGTATATTGTTCCAACTTCAATTTATTCATAGTAGCACATCAGCTTTGTTAATTTACAAGCAAGCAATTCATTTTCGCTCATTTACAGAAGCACAGGGTATTATTATTGATTCATACTGGGAGAGCCGAGGGTATGCTGCGCCTTTTGGCCTTTCTCTGGTCTGTCTTGATTTTTCAGCAGCCTCCTGGATACACTGTACTGTAAATTTTATTTTTGGACACACGCTCCTAATTTAGGACAAAAATTGATCTATTTTTCAAATTAGCTGTGTTGAATATCTGTGGGTTGTTTAGACAAGTGAGTAAAGATGAGTGCTATCCTGTTTTCTAGCTATTGAAAAAGCTTTTTTTTTCCTTCCCTTTGAGGTAAAGGGAGGGAAAGGTGACCTGTCACTTCCCTGTTATTGATAGGAAATTCCTCTAAGGGCTCCCCGTTCTGTCTTGCTCAGCTGTGCTAGCCTTTTTTATGTTTGGGATGTAAATGTTAACTCTGGAAACCTAATTAAAGTCAATGTGATCATGGTAAACAGCATTCAACTGGCATATGATTGTGCGACTTCCTTGCAGTTGTAGGGTATTTATGAGAATGACAATAGACGCATGAAAACTCCTCGTAGAAATTTATATTCATGTAGGTACCTGTATACACCCAAAGCGTCAGCTCGTCTGGAGCAGGTTTCTGCTGGAGTCAAGCTCTCCTGTGAGTAGTACCAGCTGTATTAATTTGAGGTTGTAAGTTTGTAATCAAGGTTGAAACTGTGATGTTCCTTACCTGTTTTTTTCCCACTCAAGAATGCATCTGAGGAGCTTCCTGAGCTAAAAGGCGGGTTGTAGTCAGGTCTGGAGAGATTTCAGATGTCTTTGGCTATGCTTCCAGTTAAAAGATTGTCAAGACGTTTCTCAGCAGGATGCCTTAGTCTCTATTGTGCAGTGGTTAAGCAGTTAAATTGTTTGTCTGGAAGCTACTGATTAAGCATTCTGTTCACTCCTGTGAAGAACATCAGGCGTGTTTCTGCAAGGCTCCTCACACTGCGACCATGAAAGACAGAGAAGCTGTCACCCATCCTGGGGTGATGGTGATGGCTTTGACACTCCGTCCGTCTCCACTTGGTCTGCGGAGGCTGTCCAGAACCCGAGGAGACTGTACACGTTGTTTACTATCTGATCAGAGTTAAATAAACTGATTTAATTATGGCTGCGGTGCCAGTGCAGCCTTTGGAGATGACTCTTGTGCTGTTTGGCAAGAGCAGCCAGATAAACGGAACCCTGTCCTGCTGCAGGGGAATCCCTGGGCTGTTCATCCCTGGGCTGTTCATACGCTGCACCTCCCCGTTGCTGAATGAACCGCGCTGTTGTGGTGCTGCGTTATGTTGTTTGAAGGTGTTCTAAAATTCAAGTTCTCTGGTTTATTAATAAAAGAGAAAATAATCATAGAATCATAGAATGGTTTGGGTTGGAAGGGACCTTAAAGATCACCTAGTTCCAACCCCCTGCCATGGGCAGGGACACCTCCCACCAGACCAGGCTGCTCAAAGCCCCATCCAGCCTGGCCTTGAACCCCTCCAGGGATGGGGCAGCCACAGCTTCACTGGGCAACCTGGGCCAGTGTCTCACCACCCTCAGAGTGAAAATATAAATCTCGCCTCCTGCAGTCTGAAGCCGTCACCCCTTGTCCTATCACTACATTCCCTTGTAAAAAACTCCTCTCCAGCTTTCTTGTAGGCCCCCTTCAGACACTGAAAGGCTGCTATAAGGTCTCCCTGGAGCTTTCTCTTTTCCAGGCTGAACAACCCCAACCCTCTCAGCCTGTCCTTATAGGCAAATAGGCCAATAGATGTTTTACTTGAGAGGTTTCCCCTGCAGACCAGCCATTTGTGTCTTAATCCCCACATTTCCATATTTCTCTGTTTTTTGATTCTGGCTCTGGTTCGTTAGCGCCTGGAATGAGCTCTCAGGCATTCCGAATCAAAAAAGAAGAGAAGCCACTCAGATGTTTGTTTTGTGTAAAGCATCAGTTCTTCCTTTCTGGGCATACGTAAGTTTTTAGAATGTATTTTCAAATACTTGCACTTGACCTCCTTTGCAGCAATGCTGCTACCTCCTTAATGTTTACATTGAAGTTGAATTCTTGAATTGCAGTATGTGCTAATTGTTGCTAATTATTATCCTGGGGTGTTATCAACTACCTGGCCAGGAGTGTGGTACCCTTCTTACATAATTTAGAAAATACACTTACTTTTTAATTATTATTTAGTTTTGTACCTGTGATAGGCTTGGAATCAATTGGTGATATAAAAAGGATAGAAACTTAAAAATCAAACTCGCTTTTGGTGGGAATTGAGACATCTGATTTCTTAAGCCTTTTTGAAATCCCAACCTGGAAATCAGAGAGGTTCTGAGTTCTGAGATGTCTGGCTTGATTCTTTCCTGAGTAAATACTGCTGGTTTCGCCTGAGCCCCGTGCATCAGTATTCTCGGTGGTTCATGGGCATAGATAATTTTGCCTTACTTTTTTTTCTTTCCGAAGCCATTTCTTATCACAGCAGGCATAGCTGCCTTTTAAGAACATGTACCCCCATTTTCATTATCGACTGACACAGTCAGGGGAAGGGGTGGATTTCCAAAAAGAAACGCTGCGTGTTTTGTGCTCTGCTTACGCAGGGTGTAGAAAGAGATGCAAATGAATGAATCTCTTCTGTTTGCATGCATATAGGCAAGCTGGCAGCCTTCCCTTCCGAGGAGAGCAGCCTGCCAAAATGTTAGGCTTTAGAAACTAAGCAGAGATTGTCCTTTGGGTGAAGAAGAGGTTAAATGTGCCTCTGTCACTTTTGAGAGTACTTGGTGGTGGTTTTGTGTTTCCTGGGATACAGGCAACTGTTCTCCCTGGCAGTAATTGATACAAAGACCCTTAAATACAGGCAAGAAACAAACTTAACCAATTTTTGTATGGTGTGGTCAATACATTTCATTCAGATTTAAAACCGTTCACTGACCTGATGATAGATCTTTGGAACTTGCTGGGGAAGATTGCAAAAAGTTAACTGCTTTAAGAGGAGACAGGGATGAGTAACTGGAAGAGTTTCATTGAGGGCTGATGAATGACAGAAACAATGCTTGGCTCAGGAAATCCACTCAGATAAAAATAGTCGGAGGCTGGGAGAGCACTTGGAGGAAGTGTCATCTGTGCCTGCCTGGTGTCGCCTCTTCCCCCAGCATCCGGCTGCGGCCACTGTGGGTCTTCCTTCAGTTGTTTGACCAGTGAACCTGCAGGGAGGTCACTTCTGTTTCTATTTGTCCCAGCAACTTGGGCACCTCCTGGCTGCCAGGACTCGGCTGTTGTGCTGGTCTGGTTGCTGTGCTGCCAGCTGAGAATTTTTCACTTGAAAACTTGGATTTGCCGGTGTGTTTTGAAGTCTCCCTCCTACACGATGCAGTTCTCTGCAAGCATCTTGCATGCTTTGCTGTTTGTGGCCATCTTCCTTCAAGTGTAGGGCTTGTCATCCACTGAGATGGATGTCCAGCTGGGCTTGTCATCCACTTAGATGGATGTCCAGCTTTTGGACCTGGCAGAAGACAAGGGTGTTGAGAGGCACCACTGGACTGAAGCAAATGATGCTCATGTGCTGCTGTTGGACACAGTGTCCTGGGCTTGATGGAACCCCTTCTGTCTTGGTTTCCATGAACTTACTAAACACGGCTTCTGTTTCATTCTTGTAGGCTTGAAAGAATTTTTATTATTTTTTTACATTTCACTATGCACTGTGTTGTTTCTGGGAGATTATTTAGAGGTTGCAGTTTGATAAGATGTGTGCGCTGATCTAAGAGCTCGCTGTCACCTCACCAAAAGCATGATTCCACTCCTACACGTCAGCTTCCCCCTCTGCTCAAGGTTTAGTGCTTCCTTAATTCTCTCCTTGCAGTTAGTTTTCTGCTTGCTTAATTTGCAGAATCAGGGTCTTAAACAATTTATTTGGGATATAAAATAAGAAATTTGGGGAAACAATGTCATCCTGTAAAAAAAAAAAAAAATAAAAAAATTCCCTTTTGCCTGACTCACTCCAGTAGCTCACCTCTGGCTCCTGTAGAGCTTGATGTTGGTATTTTCTGAAATTCAGAGCAAGAATCGGGAGCTTGTGCATCTGTGTCTCTATATATGTGCGTGTGTATGTATATGTGTGTGTATATATATGTGTGTGTGTATGCACACACTCACACATGAGCATTTCCAGTAGGAATTTTTCAGACCGGGGCAGGGTGAGAAGCAAAGGACTGTGAATTCCTGGGAGAAGCGTCTGGGAGCAGCGATAGCCCCCGCTCCTGCCGAGCGCTAAACGTGGGACTGGCAGGGATCTGCCGCCTTGCAAAGAGACAAGCCGGACCTTCTGCTGCGTGGTGAGGCAGCAACTCGCAGCTCCTGCTGGCTTTCTAATCTGCAGCAGAGCGGGACAGCCTGGCACGCGACACCTGAAAGGTTGCTAATCCACGATCTGCTAACACATTTGAATTTTAGTTACTGCAAGTTAGACCTTTTTAGGGTCTAAACATGGCAATCTGTTATGTTGGTTTTCCTTTCTTGGGCAAGACATCCTCAAACTATGAAATGTACTTCAGGAACAAACAAGTAGGACATTTGTTTTGTTTGAGAATCTTCCCGAATAATTGTCTCGTGCCTCATTTTCTGTGGGATCTGTGCTGAATGTCAGGAGAAAATGAGTGGGGGGAAGAGGGGGAAGGAAACCAAGGGGCTGTGATGTGACCTACCAAATCCTGGCTGTTGAGGCATTAAATAGGATGAAAGTCTAAGATGATTTTCCAGTTGTAGAGGGAGAGTGACTTTTAAAGGCTGGTGGTGGGTTTTTTGAACAAATACATCTTGCTTTCATCCACAAATCTGCTTTTTATATTTTGGCTTTTATGTTATTCTGTTTTACGTGAAGGAGATAGTGGCTTAATTCTGATAAGATGCATGGAAATGTATTTACTGGTGTTTTGTGAAGCCAGGCTGGTAAAACTTCAGAAATTGTAAATGGTTGCCTGAAATAGTAGCTTACAATTGAACATGTTTAGTATTTTTAATAAAGGTGATACCTGATTTATTGCTTAGTATTCTGTATAGGGTGTTACATGGTAATATTTTTAAATGCTTTAAAAATATCTGTTGCATTTTACGGCTTGTAAGGAGTGTATGTTTCTCTGTTTTAGGGCATAATTCAGAAGATTGTGGACAGTCACAAAGTGAAAAATGTGGCCTGCTATGGGTTACGGCTCAGTCATCTGCAGTCTGAGGAGGTTCACTGGCTACACCTGGACATGGGGGTGTCCAATGTGAGAGAGAAATTTGAACTAGCCCACCCTCCAGAAGAATGGAAGTAAGAGTATAAATCTGTTCAGTGTCAAAATCGAGTCACATAAGTCTTTTTACCTTGTGTTAAGAAACAACTCTATAATTTGCTTTATTAAGGGAGATCCTCTTGTGGTGGAATAGAGGTGACGGAACGGGAAAAAACCCCACAGCTTTTCACATCAGAGAGTTAAAAGAAGTGATGAACACTGTTGTTGTTGTAGCAGGCTTCCTGCAAACTGAGGAGAACAGATGAGTGTTCTTATCTGGGATTTAGAGGAGGCATAAAGTAGGAGCAGAAATCTCCTAGTCGTTTGTCCTCAAAAACGTGCAAAAATTGTGATATGTATCTGGCGAACCAGCCCCATCTCCGGTTTTGTCATCCTTAAAAGTTTTAGCATGGGAATCCTATTTGTGGTATAAGCACACCGCCAATAATGTAAAAGGATAAATCTTGTTATTTAAATGAAAACAAGAGAATATTGTTAAGTACTGGATGTATTTAGATAGCGACTAAGTAGGAGAAAGGTAATTTGAAACAAGTGAAATGCAGTGAATAGATCAGTTTATCCCTCTGCAGTTACTAAATGATTTATTGGGTAATTAATTGAGGCCCAGAGCGATGAGGAACATCAGCCTTTATTCTAACTGGGATATTCCATTATTCCAGGAGCAATGGACAATAGAAAGGTAGCTGCAGAACTTGGGGTTTTTTCATGGCCGAAGGTACGTTTGCTGAGATATTTTCAGGATACCAGTTAGTTGGTTAAAAGAAGTGCTATGACCCGTGCTCTCTGTTGAAGGCTGAGTTTCCTTCAGCTTTCTATCAGAGTAAGCTGAAAAGGCAAAGAACAAGGAGAGAACGTAGGCTGGAGAGGAAGAAGGGAAAATTGTCCACTTTCCTGGTAGAAAGACAAGAGGAAACTAAAATTAGCTGCAAGAGGACACAATAGTCTACTAGAGAAGATGGGGGAGCTCAGAGTGTTAAAATGCTATTAAACTGTGGTTACTAGTTCATTGCAGGGGGTTTGTGCATGTTTTTCTGTGGTTTCTGTTCATGACCACAATTTGCGCGGAAGTCCTTGGTTATTTTAAAGGCTACACATATCTTCTGCAAAATTATTGTAAATAGCCTATACTTAATTTCTTGCAAATGGAGTTATAATATACTAGCAGATGTCACAGTTGCTAATCTTCAGTTTATAAATTCTCTTTAGGGGCCCGATTTTAACAAACGCAGCAAAGCCAAACAAGTTAGGAATGTTTAAAACTCAAGTTTCAGACATGTTGCGCATTCTCTTCTGTGCATGTGACACTTCAGTGTTTCTGGGATGTGCATCAATATTTTTCCTTCGGTACCTTACCAGAAATTTTTCATTGATAATACTGTGCAATCCCATCTTAGGAAGTAGGGAATTCCTGAATCCTTTCCATGATCGTAGTGCTGCGTATAACGTGAATACAGATGTGAATAATTGATGCTCTGGAAATCTGTTACATAGTGTTCAAGTGTCAGTTCCAGTTTTATTAAGCGGTGCAACTCACATGGCACGCATTGCAGAACAAAGTTGATCAGTTTTAAAAGCAAAATTAGATGATTGTTTTGAAGTTTGTGGACAGGAATTGTATCAAATACTCATGAAAGAGCTACGATAAGATGTAAATTATTTAATACCTTTCCAGAGTGTCATTTAATGTTTTATCGAACACATACAGCCTGACATACCTTTTAAACCCATAGAGATTTGCAGTGCATAATCAAAACGCTGCTGTCATATTTGTAATACCATAACACAGAGTGTTTAAGATCATATGACAGTACTTGTAAAAATATTTAGATTAGTAAAGGGGGAGAAGTCTTGGAATGGTTCTTAAATTAAAAGCTTCCTATAGTGTTAATGAACCAGTAACTAACTCTCATGTGATTATTTTTTTTAATCATCTAAATTAAAGGGGTTTTATATTCAGTGTTCAGAAGTTAGATCTTGGACATTCTCCTGGACTAATCCAGATACTAGAAGTTACGCTGATCGTCAGTAGGTTGTACACAGAAGTTACCAGAAAAAGGTCGGTTTCCCGTATGTGCAGCTTTTGTTTGGTGCTGTGCTGCTTATAATCCTGCAAGAGGATGGGCTAGCAAAGGGGAGGAATAGGGATGGGACTCTGCTTCAGATGGCACAGCTGTAGTTAGAGCTTAGGAAAAGTAAATAATAGTGGCCTTTTGGGCAACAAGGTCAACCACAATTCTGTCACTTCAAATTTTCTTCCCTCTTCCTGTGGCAAACAGTTTGGTTGCAGGAGCACACACAGTTCAGCTTTGCCAAACTGGATAACCTCAATTGCGTGGCAAAAGAGAAACAGGAAATCATTGCTTACTGGAAGTCTTTTTTTTCCCACCCTCATGTTTGCTTTTATATACTACTTTGACCTTCTTTCTGCTAAAAAAAGGTTTGGATTTTGCACAAGATAGGAGAGTTTTGAACTATCTAGTAGCTTTAAAAAAAACCAAACAAACAGTAAAGTCCTAATACTTGATTTTTTCCTACAGAGAAGAAAGACTGGCCCTAAAATTCAGATAAAAGCTTTCTGTTAACTGTGCCTGTGTCTTCACTGTACGTTTACTTCAGGAATGTTCATGTTAATTAACTGTATCAAACAAAATATTCTTTTTTCCATTTTGTTTTATTCTCTAGCAATGACGATAATTCTGTCCGGCATCAGAAAATTTCAAATGTGTCTAAATCATGGTGCCAAAAATTGTCAGAGTTATAATTATTGGAACTGTTTGCTTATTTGTTTGTAGTAGTTTGTTCAGGAAATAAGTATTCTGGAGTCTGCTGTGTTTTCCGTCACACTGGGTAATACTGTCTTATTTCTTTGAGTTACACAAGATTTAGCACTACAGAAGCATTGTATAATGTCAATATAATTTGATGTAATTGCTTTAGAATAACTGTGGTCTTCCAAATGCAGGCTGAGAGTTTTGTTCATTACTGAATGCAAATACTACGGCTGCTTTTAGGTTTAGCATACAATAGCATCAATTGTTCAATGTTCTTTAAGCATTGTATGAAGGCCTGCGTACCTGTCCATGCAAGGTGATCCCAGGCGGCAAGTGAAATACAAACAAAATCCCAGGGCTTTTTTATGGGAAGGCAATAAAGACTGGAGTGGATTTGCTTGCTTCAGGTTTCCTCTTAGTGTTTACGCTAGCAAGGCAGACCTGGGCATGTGTTAAACTCACTTTTTAATGAAGTAATTAGTCTTCGCTTGTGGTATTATTATTTTAATGACTGGATGTTTCCAAGGGCATGAGGGTGAAAGATGAAAGAGCCTTCCTCCCTTAACCTTCACCTGTACCCTGTACAGCCAGGTGAACTAGGGTTAGCAGGATGTGGGACTCTTAAATCCTAGCATCAGCTGGTCACTTTTGGTAATACTGAGCCTTCAGCAGCAATCCCAGCAGCTATCCTTTCTGTCTCTAAAAATGGTGTGTGCCAAAACACCGTTACATTTGCTGGCCTTTTTTGTCCCACAAGAGGAGAATCAAGAGGTTTGAGTAACGAATTGTTCCCCATGTTCACCATGTTCTTAAGTATTTAAGGCTTGTAGGTAAAGCAGGTCCTTGTAAGCAGGCAACATTCATGCTTTGGCTCTGACAGGTAGAAGATGCCCCAAAGAAGCCCCAGTGCTTTAGCAGTCCTGTACTGTAAGTTTTGATAGCTGCAGTACAAATGTCTTGGCACTGACACAAGGGCCAGACCACCTGTGGAATGATTTAATGAGTTGACTAAGTTGATCTAAAAGCTTGGTACCTCTCCGCACTCTGTCTTCTCCCCTCTTGCTTCCAGTTATTCAATCCTTTCCCTTTTCTTCTGTGAGCCTTAATGCTTGTCTGATCCCTCAGCGAACTGATTCAGTTCATTAAACTCATATAAGGCTGTTTTCTCCCTTCTTTGTCTGCCCTTTTTGTTCCTGTCTTCTCCTTTCTGGTTACTTTTCTGCTCATGTGAACCAAATCAGAGCCTGCTGGAAGCAACCATGGTTGGGACTGGTGAGGTTGTTTCTTTCAGTGGCACAAAATATTAACAGTTGGATCATCCTTTCCTCTTTTGCTCCACAAACTGCCTGGGTGGTGTTTGTATAGATGCAGAGCAGCAAGTAGAATAGTAGTCTTCTGGTTTTATCATAGGGGAAGTCATCGTCAGCTGGTATACTTGCTCAAAAAGCAGACCTGGTTTGTGAGAAAGGGACTTACTGTTCTCATCAGTTGTCTGCATTTCAAACACAGTAGATCTAGAAGATATTGACAGTCAAGCCCATCCTTGAGTTGGCCTTTGGAAGTCAGCTTCTTCATTCCCGTAGGCAATAGTCGGAGATTACGTTATTTAGGTTATAAATAGATAATGAAGGTCACTCTCAGTGACTGTCCCAACCAACCTGTTTCGCCTTACCTGATTTTCTCATGAGATCCTGTTGCAAACAGCAGTACCTCTCGTGGCTGCTCAGTTAAGATGACAAGTACCTGTAAAGGAGAAGGTTTGCTTTTCCTATATTGTTTTTAATTCAGAGAGTAAAGGTGTTCTACATCCTGGTCTAGATCAGGGTGACTGAGACAATATGTATGCTGCTGAAGGTCTGAGATCAATTCCACTTGTATTTCTTCAGGCCTCTGACTTTTGGCTTGTAGGATGACTGAAAAATAGGAAAAGAGGTGGTGTGGAGTGACTGCCAGTCAGTATTTCTTCTACATCGGGATACCAAATAAAGGATGCTTTTCATTTGTATAGTGTGAAAATTCAACCCCATCTTCAGTATCTATTATTAAACAAGATATCTGAAACACATGCAGTGAATCATAACACTTCTCTTCCAGCATTTAGAAGGTCGTCTTTGTCAAGCACTTGATACCACTGTGGTGGGTTGACCTTGGTTGGCTGTCGGAGCCCACCCAGCCGCTCTCACTCCCTCTCCTCATCAGGACAGGGAGAAAATAGGATGAGAAAACCTGTGCATCAAGAATAAACACAGATCGCTTACCAAGTGTGGTCACAGACAAAACAGACTCAAATTCAGGAAAATCCATTTAATTTATTGCCAATTAATATAGATTGAGGTAGTGATAAACAAAGACAAACGTTAATAAACACATTCCCCCTCCCCTTCTTCCCAGGCCCAGTTTCTCCACTTCACTCCTGGCTCCTCTCCCCCAGGCAATGCTGGGGATGGGGGTTTCGGTCAGGATGAAAAGCTGGACATCACCTGGCAATGGCCCAGAAAGCCAACCGCATCCTGGGCTGTGTCAAAAGGAGCGCGGCCAGCAGGGCGAGGGAGGGGATTCTGCCTGTCTGCTCCGCTCTGGGGAGACCCCACTGCAGTGCTGCCTCCAGCTCTGGGGCCTCCAACCTGTTGGAGTGGATCCAGGGGAGGCCCAGAAGATGATCTAAAGGCTGGAGCCCCTCTGCTGTGAGGACAGGCTGAGAGAGCTGGGGTTGTTCAGCCTGGAGAAGAGAAGGCTCTGGGGAGACCTTAGAGCCCTTCCAGTACCTAAAAGGGGCTACAAGAAAGCTGGGGACAGACTTTTTAGCAGGGCCTGTTGTGAGAAGATACGGGGTAATTGCTTTAAACTAAAAGAGGGAAGATTTATACTAGATATAAGGAAGCAATTTTTTATGCTGAGGGTGGTGAGACTGGCCCAGCCGGTTGCCCAGAGAGGTGGCAGGTGCCCCATCCCTGGAAACATTCAAGGCCAGGTTGGATGGAGCTCTGAACAACCTGATCGAGTTGAAGATGTCCCTGCTCATTGCAGGGGGATTGGACTAGATGACCTTTAAAGGTCCCTTCCAACCCAAACTATTCTATGATCCCAGCCCCTCTGGGCCGCTCCTCCCTCCTCACCCCTCTCCCTGCTCCAGCGCGGGCCCTGCCCCGGGCTGCAGTCCTTCAGGGACAACCTGCTCCCGCCTGGGCTCTCCACGGCCGCAGCTCCTGCAGGAAATATGTCCCCGCTGCGGCCTGGGGCCCTCCCCGGGCGCAGGGGGGGTCTCTGCTCCAGCGGGGTCTCTCCAGGGCTGCAGGGGATCCCTGCTTGGGGCCTGCAGCACCTCCTGCCCTCCTCCTCCACCCTGGGCTCCCTCTGCTGCTGCTCCCTCCTTGCCTTCCTCCTCCTCTGCCTGGGCCGCCTTCGGCCCTTTGGCAAACCTCTTTTCCTACCGGCGCCCCCAGCTTGGCTGAGGGGCTCAGCTGTGTCCTGCGCTGGGGCCCTTGGAGCTGGCTGGGACCGGCTGTGTCCGGCACGGGGCAGCCCTGGCCGCTCCACACACAGGCCGCCATGCAGAGCCCTGAGAGGGCCTGGGCACTCAGTACAGCTCCTTGGGGCAGGTACACTTACTAACTTTTCTTTGCTTTGAAATCTTTGAAAATATCTTGTCCATTAACTGTCCCCCAGAAGCGCTGTGTGCTGGTATTCTGTCTTGTGCATAAACCATGTAGAAATCCATTCAGATAAAGCCGTAGCTTTGTGCCCAAGAAAGTGGCCAGTGGTAGTTTGCAGGATACTGAATTTTCCTTAGTTGACTTCACTCTCTGATTTATATATTCTCTTGTCCCATGGTAATGCCCTCAAGTTGCACATCAGCCTTTTTTGATACGTATTTGTCAGTTCCTCGCAATGATTTATCAGAGCAATAATAAAATAGATACCAGAATTTGTATTAACATCCAATAATCTGACAAAGTGCAGCTCTAATGGGAAGGGATGAAAATGGTTTAATTAAGTGGGAGGTACTGCAATACAGGTAACCAGTTAGCCAGTCACCTTCAAGTATCCCATTAGCCAACTTTTCTTTGCTCAGAGGTTGGATCTTCACTTTTGAATAATACTCTTTTTCCTGCTTGCTGTTTCATGTGGAAACCTGCTGCCATGGAGAGGAATTCAAATAATAGATAAAAGATGAGAGAATAGCAGAAGAAAAGGCACCTGGGAAACTATGAGAACTTGATAAGGACAGTTTTCAGAGAGCAGTGTTGGTTTTAATCTTAAAATGTAGAATGTGCTGGGTTATAGAGTCAATAAAATGCAAACAAGTAATTTGTTACACAGATTTGTTTTGTTCCATATGAGTCTCTGTAGTGGTGTTCAGCGATAGAGTTGAGGGGATGTGGCAGAGGCAGGGTGTAGGGAGTTCTGCTTCTGGACACTGCTCATGCCGCTTTCTCTCCTTAGCCCTTAAACACTAGTCAAATTGACTTATATCTAAAATTTTACTGAATAACTAGATATCTTCTGTGTATATGAACTGTAAACAGTGATCAGTAATAGAAAGTGAATGTGTGTGCCTCCTCAATTAGAGTAATTTTTGAGAGTTTGTCTTAATTGTGACTTTGAATTTTTTTTTGTTTATATGTCTGTGTCGTTGTATCATAGAATGGTTTGGGTTGGAAGGGACCTTAAAGATCACCTAGTTCCACCCCCCTGCCCTGGGCAGGGACACCTCCCACCAGACCAGGCTGCTCAAAGCCCCATCCAGCCTGGCCTTGAACCCCTCCAGGGATGGGGCAGCCACAGCTTCTCTGGGCAACCTGGGCCAGTGTCTCACCGCCCTCATCGTAAAAAGTTTTTCCTCCTTCAGGTTTTTTTCCACCTCTGTTGTGTATCCTACAGTCTGAAGACTCTTTACTTTAAGAACATGTTTTCTGTGCATAAGAAGACTGAGCGTGCATTTTCCTTTATGAAGTAAACTTGCCATAATATGAAAAAACTTAATTCTAAATATTGTATGTGAATGTAATTACAATTTCTAAACGCTTTCCTTATTTTAATGATTTCTAATGGGACAATGTATTTTCAATGAATCTTTTAAAGCAAAGAATAATACTACAACTTCTATTTGACATGGAATCCTAAGCAGCAGTAACTCCTAGGAACTTTTTATCACATTCCCATATAAATCTTGATTGCAGGCAGCCAAATCACTTGCTGAAAAGAAGTTCTTGTCCTGCTGAAACCAACAAATTGAAATGTTGCAATATTTGCTCTTACCATCATGAGTAGATTGCTAAATATACTTATTTTGGGGAAGGGCCGTAAGAGTTTTATACTTAGGATATGCTGTATTGGCACACCGAAAGGGATGAGGACATGTATTATCAGAATTTCATTGCAGGAATGTGTTAGAGGGGGAAACATGCAGGGCATGTCAAACATCATGGGCTGTTACTGCAGGACAAGCAATAGTATTAAATTTAGGGCTTGGAAGTAGTAGTTCCAGGCTTAAGAAGGGATACAAATTTGGTATAGGTCATGAATCAAGGCTCATTCTGAATCTGCCTCGCTCTGTGATGTACTATTAACTTGAAAAATATGACTGTCAGGGTCAAAAGTGCTTCATTCGTCTTTTGCGTACATCTTGATGATGAATAAGGAAGAAGGAAACCTCTTTACAGAGAAATCCCTTCAAAACCTTTGGCACAATTCAGAGGTGAATATTGCAGTGCTTAATCAGAGGAGGAGTGGAGTCATGTTCCTTGAGTAAGCCCTTGTTTTGTCTGTAGGATGTGGCTCCTGGTGAGTAACAGTGGTTGCCGGTCTCACTTGGAGCAGTGGGATCTGTGTTTTAAGTACCGTGCTTGTGATAACCAAGGATAAAAGCTGTTACCAGGGCATCATGTCGGTGGTTATGGCAGCTCATCTGCTGTCATCACCTAATTTGCGTTTCCCTTCCTATGGATCTGGCCCTCATAGCTCATCTGCTCTAAGTCTTGGTGCTTCAGTCCCCACTGAAGCTTTGAGAAAGCAGCAGGGGTTTGTGTTTGTTTCTATTACAAAGGTGCTTTGGAAATATCTTTATGAACTGTCAGATACTACATTCCAGTTTAGTTCTGTGAGTAATCAAAAGAGAAAATTTGCCCTTCGTTTTCTGAGTTTGTTTTCAATTTTATCCTTATTTTTAAGAATGTTGAAGGCATCCATTTGTGAAGAAATCTCGATTATTTGTTTTGTCTCACCAGTTCTCTTTTTCTCGCTTTTCAGATATGAATTGAGAATTCGATATTTGCCAAAAGGATTTCTAAACCAGTTCACTGAGGACAAACCAACTCTAAATTTTTTCTATCAGCAGGTATGTTCCATTCTACTATTCTTTTCTTTTGCTGGCATAAATTTGGGAAATTCTGTCTTTGTTTATGCGGATAACGTGTTACTGCAGAAACAGAAATTGGTAGAATTAAAGGTTGCCTATATAAAGCAGAAAGGGCATGAAGCTCATGGCATCTTCCGTCTTGAGAAGTGATAAGGAATATTTTCCAAAGACAAGGTAATTCTGCAGCTGTTGTCTTAGGTTGGGTAAAATCTACTGTTGTTCAGCTGTCTTCTTATAGTTGTTTCACGCTTTATTAAAATGCTGGATTTCTTTATTTTTGCAAGTGCAAATAAGTGGGCAATTTCACTATGACCATGTAATTTTTTTCCCACTCATATTACTAGGTTATTTTCTTGATTTGATCCCTTATTGATTAGTAAAATTGCATTATGGTAGAAGTTTCTATAAATAAAGCACCTAAATCTTCATTTTCTTTACTTAAGTAATTTTAATCACAGGGATATCTCTTAGAGGAGTCTGGATGAGAACAGTTATAGTATCCCCTAATGTTAAGAACCCATGCGTCTCTGAAGATTGAAACTTAAACTTACTCATTTGCTGCTTGTTAGGTGGGTCTTTTCCAGCGTCAGGATGGTACGCTGTCTGTGTTCATACACCGAAATATTGTTACTGCTTAACAAACAGTTTGCGTTACTAATGGTGACAGGTTTGTGGACCAGATATGTTTTTATGTCAGTTCTAAGCAATACTTTCTGCTGGTGTATGGAGGATTAGCTTTAATCTGGATTGTTTAAAGGAGTCATTTTATGGAGTATTGTAATGATAGAGATAAGGTAAGAATGAGAGGCAGGGGGAGAGGGCTTGTGAAGTCAGATGAAATGGCAGAGCTCAAGAACTACACCAGGAAAGCTCTGGAGTTTTGTTTTGAAATGGGAATATGGGGGGGTTTTGTTGGTTTTTTTGGTTTTTTTTTTTACTTGATGCATTTTATTGTGTCAAAGGAACAACATTATGAAGTGCTGATAATTTTACTCAAACCCCAAAGGCTTCTACCAGGAAAACAATTCCCATGGACTACTGTTCTTTTGTTTGTGTCTCTGCCACATTCCAAAATATCCTGATCTTCGGTTGGTTGCTTGGGGCATACCATAATTCTTGCGCAACATCCCCTGAAATTAGGATATAACTGGAGCTGCTCCAGAGCGTTGGCGCTCTTCTGCCCTTGTTAACAGATGCGTTTGCAGATGAGGAACTAGAAAACAGTAATTGTGATTCAATTTTCTTTTTAAGTTTCTAAAACGAGGAAAACATAATCCTCCCCTTAGTCTAATACTTTGTCTGAAAGCAGAATATTGAATTAATATGCTCATATTAATTTCTTAAATGTCTTCTATCTTTGATTGTACACACACACATTTCTGCTAAAGGATTTTTAATTTTTTTAATGTGTGATGAAATTCTCGTATTGATATATGACGGAGTTGACTTCTGAGAAGACAATTCTAGTGCAGTTCTATCTGAACTTTGCATTCTAGTTTAACTGATCTGTGTGATATGCTTGTTTCAGCCTAAAAATGTCTGGATTTTGGCGACTTTTTAGTACTGCCCGCGGTTCTTCTAGTAACAACAAAATCACGTTCCTCATGCGGTACCTCCGCAGCAGGTGACTGACTTCATTCACATCGGCTTTAAACACAGGAGAGTTGTGTCTTCCATGATGCAGAAGTGGGTGATGAGCTCCAAAATAATTTCCTGAACTCCATCATTTACCTGTCTAAGACCGGGGAAGGCTGCAGCGTCCTCTCATTTGTTTCTTGGAGAACTCTTTCTTTCAAGCAAGGAATTTAAAATACCAGAGGAATTCTTTGTAGCATTTTCTGAGAAACACAATTTTACTAAATTCATGGAAATCATTAGAAACAGGTACAAATGGCTCAGAATAGTAAGAAGGTTTACGAAGGGCGGCAGGAACTGATATGCAAAGACGACAGCTCCCCGTATCTGACAGTGCCCTGTATCCTAGTTCTATTATAAATCAAAATCAGAGGTTCTAGTCTCCTTGCTCTGCACACTATACCTTTTTTTTTTTTCTCTTTTCTTCTCCACCTTATTGTGAGGTATTTCAAAATCCAGTTCTTCAAAAGTCATGGTTCTTGGTTCTGGGGTGCTTCAAGGTATTTGAAATGGAATCAGATGCACAGTTTTTCAGAGCTGTCTTCTCTGTCCATGATTCTGTTTTGTTCCATAAGGCTCACTTGGCCTTTTGAATAAATTAGGACAATTACTTTTATCTAATAAGAGTGTTAAGGCAACCCCACTGGCTTATGAAAAGAAGGCAGGAAAAGAATTTGTGGAATAATGCCACATCATAAAACAGACCTAAAACATAGGAGAATGTGGAAAAACAAGGAAAGACAATTTTTCACATTGTGTTCCCCTCTCGTTGTTATTCCCACAACATTTTAACATGCTTTTTTGCTAACCACAGCTCACCCTTCACAATCAGACATATCACCTTGTGTGTAGGCAAGAACAACAGAATGTATGTAAATCATAGAATCACCTAGCTCGGATGGGACCTTTCAGATCATCCAGTCCAACCATCAACCTGACTGACAAAACCCGTCACTAAACCATATCTCTAAGGACTGTGTCTACCCGTCTTTTGCATACATAGATACCTAGAGCTTTCTGCACAGAAATAACTACATTAGAAACAATCAACATAGGACCCAGTTACAGAATTAAAAAAATCCAACAGAATAACGCTTCTGTAATCAAATTGGCTTTTGTAGATGTAAAAGTCAAATATGTTGCTGTTTCATGTGTTATAAATGAGAAAAAGATTTTGAGGACCAGATGCTGCTTGTGACTAAATCCTTCGTTCATGGAGAAGGAAAAGAAATATGGTGACCTCTGTCACCCATGAATTGTCCATGGATTTTAGAAAATGTGATTATTCTCTTGAATTTGAGTTGCAGAGCAGCAGTGGTGTTAAAAAAGAAGCTGAAAGTTTAAGAGACTTAATCCTCAAGTGATCTTCATCTTCCAGAAAAGCACAGAACATTTGTAAAGATAACAACATGTTACCTTAATCACTGTCAACAGACACAGTTTATTCATGCAGTTGACCCAAACCACAATTATCGGGCTGTTAAACTGAAAACTGGCACACGTTTATAACTGCCATGCATGACTACTCCCATTCACCTCAGTGAGTGCATTGCCCTGTGAAAATTGGTGCAAGCATTTCAGTCTTCTCAGCTTGGAATTAAATATGTCAAATCTTTCCTTTTGTTTTTTCCTCCTCTTAGTTTTGCTTATTTTAAGGATGCTGTGACCTTTCTTTGTTTTGGATATATTCATTATTTTCAAGAGCTTTGAACAAACCACGAACCCACGACCAGAACTGTTTGTAGCTTAACGTACAGCCGGTTGTAATCGGGGGCGGTCATTCTGCCATCTGCAGTGGGCGTAAGCTCTTCTAATTAGAAGTATAAAAGCAGGGCACTTAACGAGACTTCTCAGAAGAGTGCCCCGGGTTTGCAGTGTGTAGAGCAAAGGATTAAAATCAGGGTGTGTGAGGGGGGGACACACGCACCATGGAACTTGTTTGTGATGTCAGAATTAGTCATAATAATATTGATACCGTGCAGTTTGTCGAAGCATCTGTGTTGCAGGCTTTGAGGCTGGAGATGGGGGAGAGGCTGATGCTCAGGCCGTTCCTCCTGACTGGAGGAGTTGTGTGTTCAAGACGCGTCATTTTACATCCCAGTTGAGAGTTCTGATCAGCAGACTGATGCTAGAAGTGTGTCTTTTTTCACTGGTCTGTTTGGAAGGTGTCCAGGGCAGTGGATGACAGGTCTTCAGAGGTGCCTTCTCTTTTTTCATTAAGTGGAGCGTTTAGGGGTGATACTGACTGCGTTATTCCCTCGGGCCCAACTGCTTACAATTTCAGCCAAATTAGGCAAATTGGAACCCACCCAGTGCATTGTGAGGTTAAAGTATTAAAAAAAATGAGGAAATGCCAGATTTATGGTTGTCTGCACAGTTGGCAGATGCTCGCTGCGTAGGTTTTATGTGCCAGCCTTCAGTTGTGTCCCTTTGTGTTGTGTACCCAAATCTGAACCAAAGTGAACTCTAACCCCAGCCCCAAAACCTTAAACATCAAGTACACAGGATTGCTGAGTAGAAATACTGTAAGTTTATTTTTATCAATAAGTAGTCTCCTTTTTTCTGTTCAGTTGACAGTAAATCTCAGAAGGATAAAGATATCTGTCTTTTGTATCAGTTTTTACCATTTTTCAAGAAAACTTCAAACAAGCATAAGGGTACAAAAGGAGAATTAAAAATGGGATTTTTTTCAATAAGGGAAATTAGACTTCACATTTTTCTTGTACTTTTTGGGAGCATTTGCAGCTGCTTTAAATAAGTGTTGGTGAAATTCATTGTGAGTGTCTCCCTTTCCCTCTGTTCCGGTGACATGGCTGTTGGGAGGTGGAAATAAAGGGGACAGGCTTCTCTTTTTCCTTAACAGCTGAGTGAGGACCGAAAGCCATATCTCACATCAAGATAGAATACAGCTTTTAAAAACATTCTTATAATGAGAATCAGACGTAAGCTACTTGAATTGCCTTCCTTTTATTGTGGGACAAGAGCCTGCACACATTTATCCTTGAATAACACGTTAGCCTCCAGTAATTGGAGATGGTTTATCCCTTGATGAAAAGGGAGTGAGCATCTGTATGAGAGTCGGGGGGAAACAGCTCTTGGGCATCAGCCCTTCCGTTGTTGCTGTCCTTGTGCTTCAAACTGAAGACTTAAAGTAACTTTTTGTGGTTTTTCAGAACCCAGAGAACAAGAAAAGGTCGGTTTTGTCAGCTTAGAATTTTTCTCTGTGCTGCTTTGCTTAGCCTGTAGAGTGGAGCTGCCCTGAGCTGTATGTATACATAAAATAGAGGAGACCAGAGGACTGGAGCGTATTTTGGTTTTGCTTTTTAAAATAAGCCAAAGTTTGTGTAACGCACAAGAGAAAGAATTACAAGTAGAGAGAGGATGATCTCAAAGTTAGAGCAGGTAAATGATGTTCTGCAAAAGTCAAGCTGAATTCTGTGCCGCAGGGATTCTGTGTTTCACCAGAAAAGTACAATGCAGGCTCATTTTCATAAGAAAATTGTTTTTTAAAAAAAAAGAGGAAAAAGTAATACTTGTTGTCTTCCAAAAAAAAGAAAATCCTCTAAAGAGGAGGCAAACTTTCCTGTGGACAAATGGCACTTTTTAGCTCTGCCTCTGTAGTGTCTGTGAAGACAGTGTTAACACTTAAAATGTATTTTCTTAAATGAAAATTCTCTTTTATATTGTGGCAGATAAAGGCATCACGCAAATTCAGTTATTTTTATAACACTGTCCCCCAACATGTAGGAAATTTCAAGTCCAGGCAATTACTGTAATAACTTGATGATTAAAGTTTTATAAGGCTTAGGTGCATGAGATATAATTTGAAGTGCAGGCTGGGAATTGGACTCTTTAACCTAATTAAATAACAACATCTCTTATATCCTAATAAAAATAGGAGACATAAAGCAAATGACTTTGACAGGAAAAGCGTTGAAGAAAGTCAAGGACATGGGGAGAAAAGCTGCCATTGTTCCTGATATTGGCAGTCTGTTTAAAACAAAAAATAAAACAAAAAAGGACCTTGCAGGAAGAGTTAATTGTTGAGACATAAACTGTGCCCTAAAGGGATTTGGTAATAAATGTAAGAATTGCAGCTGCTTAAAAAGATACTTAAAAAAAATTATTCTAAAAAAATTATTTTTTAAAAAATGGTAAGAATATAAATCAAACTGAACATCACCTATCTGCTCCTTGCAGCTTGTAAAAATAATTATGAGTGAGATATCCTTTACAGGGGTCGGTTTCTTGAAATTGCTAAAATTCACAATTCCTCATAAAGTATTCATTTTTTAACTATAAAAAATTATTTACCCTAGCAAAACCGTGCTGACATTCTTGTTGTGGATCTTACTGTTTGTATCGTCGTGTAGCTACTTTGGTGTCTTCCAAGTGTTCTGGGTCAAATGTCTGCTTTCTGTGAGCAGTGCTGTATGATAGGAAGGTAAAACACACTTGTATTCCTAAATAACTCTTAAATAGTCAGCCAAGCTCAGCCCAAAGAAAAATGACCGCTTTGATTTCAAATTTCCACCTGTCAACTGGTGTGGTGAAAACAGTGCTTATGGGCTTTCTTGCAATCATAGGTGAATTACTCTTAATTCAAGATGATAAATCTGAAATGCTCAGGACCGGTTCCCACCTACTGAAGCACAGATATGTCTTTGTTATTTTAAAAAAACAAAAAGCTGAGTCACGTTGATGCTTGGACTCATTTGCCCTCGAAAAGAAAAATTCTGTGTCGGAGAGAAGAAGTATAAAATTAGCTGTTGGCAAGGCAAGCTTAGTAGGTTGAGTACTCTGTGGCTCCCAAGAGTATAGTCCTACTTTATCGAAGATCTGAGAGGCAGCAGCGTGTATTGCAGTGACATCTGGAGATCAGCCTGCTCGGACAGAAGGGATCATTTTTAGCCATTCTGTCCCTAACAATGCCTCGTCAAAAGTTGATTTTCTCCCCCCTATCCCATCTCTAATGCCCTTATTATTAACAGAGGAGCTTCCAAAATTAGTTAGAGATGTCAAAGTTCACCTCTAGATAATAGAGAGACGGTGACCTTGGAAGACGAAGAGGAGGAGCAGCTGAGGGCAGATGGCAAATGAATGTTATCCTGATACTGAATCGGGGCTTTTAACTCCACTAGAAAAAGCCCAAAGCCTTAATTTTCCCTAATGTAGACTTAGCTTCTATAATAAGTCTTAATATTATCAGATGGGTAAATAGGGGTGGAAACATATGTGTTTCCCTCCTGTGCGTATTTTAAAAACCACCATTACAATCATTAAGGTGGCTCCTAAAAATACTGATGACATTAGAAGCATGCCTTGGGCTTCTGTGCATATGGGGCTTCATTCAGAGCAGATGAGGCACAAATCTTTGAGGGTTAATTTTGCATAAGATTTTCTGAAGCTGTAGTAATGTGGGTTGGGACCCTACTCTTACAAGCTGATTATTCTGAGCCTGTAGTGAAGAAAATTCAGTGTCCTACAGGAACCTGCTGGTGGGGAATGAGGGTGGACTCGGCTGTGAGAAGTTGGAGGAGCCATCTCCTTTTGCAGTTTGGTGATTACGGAAATAAGCAATTATGTAGGGTGACTGTTCCGCATTCATCCAACGATGTATCTGTCCCAGGGTACGCTATAGCATTTCTGTGGTGCATTTAATGCTACAAGACAGATTACAGAATATTTGAGATAGTTATGTCCTACAAGGTACCATGGAAGAGCTGTGTCATGGATCATGGTGGACTTCCATGTGGTGCCTGCTGAAGTACAGAACAAAAAGCATTCTCATTCTGAACAGGAGCACTCGGAGCACAGAGCAGCTTTGTTCATTTGGAATGTGAAATTGTGGGGAAAATAGATGTGGTATATGCTTCAGTCGTCGTCTTGGTCACATATGTAGTTGCTGAAGATCAGCTTTTCTCATGGATATATGGAGGTATTCTGAACTTTCATGTTACAGAAGCCAGAATTTAAGAGTTGGTAAATTACAGGAAAAATTTCACTGGACTTCTATAGGACCAATGTCCCCAGAAGCGATGTGTCTTTGTGTAAAGGAAGATCACAATGAGCAGTTTCTCTGGTGGCTGAGAGTGAGTTGTTATATACAAAAAACAAACACCAAAATACCTCCAGGGAATAGAAACTTCAGTGCTTCAGAACACACCTGAGCTGTTAAAGAGGAAAATAAATAAATAACTATCACAGATACGGGCAGGTTAAGAGGAAGGTTGTATTTGTTAATATAAATGTCACTAAGCACAAGTACGGAATTTCTGAACATAAAAAACACCAGCTAAAAATATCTGGATAGAACAAATGGATAAGGAGTAAATGATGTAATGTGAATCTTTGTTTTCCATGCTCGTTGAACTATTATAATTACGCTTCTTTTGGTACTTACTAAATGGAGTACAGAAGACATTTTGTTTCTTTGTTTGCTTATCTAAATATCTTACATGTTGTGGTGATTTTTTTTTTTTTTGTTACGCACTTAACTCGTTAGGGGGCACTTAACGACTGAAGTGCTGTTTAAATGCAGTTTTCCGATCAATGCCAATTTGAAAGAAAATAAATAAAAAAGGACTAAGTTGTGTAAGTAGGTCATAGACTGGAAGTAAAGCATGAGAAATAGATTGCTTATTTTTAAATTGTCCTCCTGAAAAATTGGAGATTATCCTGTGGGAAATTTCTTAGTAACATTAAATGAGCTGGGAAAGCCAGTGTAGTGGCTAATTATTGGTATTCGCCCTTTTTAAGACACCATTTGATAGTACTGTTGCTAAAGAATTTCCGCAGCAGTCACGCTTGAAAAGAAAACTCAATAGAAAGTTTGATAGTTTTTAAAAAACGATTTCTATGGATATAAACAAGTTTAAACCTAAAATACATTTTTAAGACACAGCCGGTAGGTTTGGTTTTTTTTAAAATCCTTAAACTCCTGGAAAGCATTCAGTACTAAGTTCAGAATGATTTTACTCTTGTTCTTAATAAAAGAAATTTAAATCCAGCGTGGTGTTTTTATGAACTGCGCCGGCAAGATGGCTTGTCAGCCTGGGTGAACGTTTTTCTGAAATACTGCAGCTGCATTAAAAAAAAAATAGTGTGCAGGAAAATGAAGCAGATGGCTTTTGAAAGTAGCAGCTGGTATATAAAATACGAGGCCTGTGATAGATTTCGTCTTAAATCATGTGTACTAGCGTAGGGCTATTCTCTAATTTCTCCATCTTCACAAACACGGGCTTTCCTCTCTCTCCAGTTTTTATTTTCAATGATACCAGTTGGAATTTGCTAGCCATGTATATAGCTGGGAAAGTGCCCGTTATTTCCTAGTAAATTTTGAGAAGTTAGAAGTTACACTGTCAGTAATTTGCCTATTCAAGGAAGACCCCAAATACTTTAAAAGTCTGACATCAGAAATTCAACTGGGCTTTTGTTTACGTGCCTGTCTTCCTTGTGGAAAAAGCTTATTAGCTCATGGTTCAGCGTTCACTTCCTTTCTTTTCCTGTGATGTAAAAGTATCTTTGAACTTTTAATGCTCGAAAGACTAGAGACAGAAGACAGATTTTTGTTCTGGCTAGCCAAAGAAGAATAGTGATGAAAAAAACCCTAAAACATATTGGTGAGAATAGAAGGTAAATAAAGTGAATTCTTGTTGAATATCAGGACGTTAACGTGTCAAGAAATACATTGTGGCATGGGGTTGTGTTGAATGTTGAATTCTTGTTTGTTATAAATACTACTGCCCTTTCTAAGCATGTATCCGTTGAACACAGGTAGTGTCTGTTGGGGAGTGACAATTTGGTTTCACATTTTATCAGAACATGTAAAACACTTCTTTTTCCCATCTCCAAGAGGTGTATTTATGCTTGGCATTCATATTTTCCACATATTGCATCCCTTCCTTGTAGTAGACTGTAGCTGTTGTGACCGAGAAGTTAACTACAGATGTGAAGCGTAGGTCACACTTTGATTCTTATTTTCCAGCCTGTGAGTGAGCAAATCCAAGCCCGTTTACTACTTCTAACCCTGACATCGTGATAATACTCATCCAGAAGCCTGAAATGGTTTGCATTTCCATTATACCATGTTTAATCGAACTTAAATAAACTAATCCTCCCCCCTCCTCAAAGCATACACCTGCTTGACTGTAAATCTCATTTAAACTCGTTAGAACATTTACCAAAAAAAAAAAAAATCCGAGGGAAAAGGTGCTTGAAATCACCACAGCAATAAATTATTTTTGTCTCTGTCCTCTTTAAAACTGTTTTCCAATATATTTTTCTCTGGAAGTTCAGATAAGCACATTCTGCTGGAAGGCAAAATGGGTACGTAAGTGGAAGCAACATAAACTGAAGTGTTTCACTTAAGACGCAATGTTTTGGGATTTTGATTGTTACCAAATAAAAAGTATATAGGCTTTTAGCAGTATAACACCTGAATTTATAATTCTAATGTAAATCTAAGTGTTTGTCTTCCAATCTTTGTGCATTTTTATTGCTAGAACATTGTGACCATGAAGCATTTGAGATGATTTCAGACTTCACGGAGTCTTACTGTTGCCAGAGCACCTGGTCTCTAGTATGCGGCATAACTGAAGTAATGGCACACAGGTTTAGCAGGAGTCTTTTAAAGTTTAAAGGCTTCATTTAAAGTTTAAACTTCATTTAAGTTTAAGTCTAAAGGCTTGGTTGAGCTGGTGGAAATCAGTAAGGGTCACTGCTTTACACTTTCTTGTTTGGTCTGTTGAGTTTTTTTGGGGTGCTTTTTCAAAACAAGGTTTGTGTGACAAGTTTATATAAATCAGTGTTGTCTTAGAAACTAGGTAAAATTAATTTATATTAAATAGCATCCTACAATTTTTTCTGATTTAGCCTTTGGAGGGATCCCATTCAGAACAATTAAAATGGGGAGCAGAACAGCAACAGTGGTACTTGCTCTGCTTGAAGAATGTGTGTCTGTGTGTGTATATATATCCCCACATACACACACACACACACGTATCTATCTATCTATCTTGATGATATACTCTTCAGCCTTCCTCCAGGCATCGCACACTGTTAACTCAACTTCCAAGCCGTAAGTAAAGGTCTGCACATGCCACCAAGGAGGGCGGTTCTGCAGGTGAAACACGAGCTCACGGATAACACTATCTCCAAAACCCACAGATCAGGATTCATCTTCCTTATTAACATACTTCTGAATTCATAGTAAACAGAAAAAACTGGTAGAATCCTTTAAATTTGTCAGAGCTTCATTTTTGTGTCTGTGTGTGTATATGGGCTTTATGCTCTTAAAGATAGGGCCTTTTTTCTCTTCAACAGACAAAAAATATTCTCGTTTCTCTCATTTAACTATATTAACAATAATAATAAAAGCAATAATTGAGCAAACACAAAAGACTTCTAGGAAAACTATTCAATTGCCCTGTGGCAGTGTGTGCTTAATTACCATTAAATTATCTCTTGCATCTCTTCCATTTCATATTTGTTCAGGCTTTTTGCTTAGGAGGTTATGCAGCTCGTCCTCAACCTCTTGCAAAATTCTTATCTAATCTTTGCACGAGCATTAGCTCATGCATTGATCTAATGCCATCTCAAAGAGAATAGTCGAGAAAAATTAAAGGTGATAAGAGAAGTTCTCATTAGTATTCTGGGAGTAGAAATTGAATGTGCTTTCGTTTCCCCCCCTCCCCTTAGACTTACTGAAATTTAAAGAAGAATGTGTGTGGACAGGTTTCTGAAAAAAGCAAGACAAAATTAATTCCTTCTATCAATTTATTACCTTCGCTATCCATAATAGGGCACTACTCCATCTAATTAGACCACAGGATTATGGCTATAGGCTTCCTGAAGCTTATAAGCTCTTTGTATACCTTCCAGAGCTGAAACACGAAAATAAATAGGTGTATATAAAGTATGTGCAGTGCTTTATGTTAATCAAGTACAGCTGTTAATTTTGATGAGAGGATGTCATGACTGATTCTGTGAACAATGCTATTAGGCACTTGTGGACACTGAAGGAGGGTATTTTTCTTGTGTTTTCATCTCATTTTTTAGGCAGATAAAGGCATTTTTATCCCACTCTTCAGGTTGAAGAACGCAGTGCATTTGAAAGACTTGAAACTCCATGTTACTGTTCCAAGGAACTTCAGAAAGGACACCCCCCGCACACACAACCCCCGTGATAAATCAGCAGGGGAGAGTCTCTGTTGGCTGAAATGTGAGGTGGAGGGAATAAATGTCATTTACTCCACCTTTATGAAATATCTGTGTTTGTCCATCTCTTCTGGACTGGGATGTGCAAAAAAAACCCCTTTTTTCTGCTTATCAGACTACCAAAATTATGCACGCAAGTAGGCAACTGTCTGCTTGCAGCGTTACGGTGAAAATGTCTCACTTTTGTCTTGCAAATAAGCTGAGAATTTTCCCAATACTTATTTTTTCTTTCAAATTGTTGGGGTCAGGAGGGTTTTTAAAATTTTCTTACTCAAGTTCTGGTGCCTAGAGTTGCAGAGTCAAACTGGGAAAACGTGACTGGAATTTGTGAGAGCTCCCGAGCCAGAGGGCAAAAGGAAAGAAACTCCAAACTTTAAATGTTTGGGTTCTGTGGCTTATTTATTTATGGAATAGTAGTGACTTGAGGCTATAGCAGCATTTTAAAATACATTTGCGTGAAACTGAAGATGTTCTTAAACTGTTTAGTTTAACAAATGAAGTACTTCGGTACTGGGATCTACAAGGCAATGAGCTGTGAAAATAAATGAATACAAATTTGATCATGATATACGAGTAGCCTCAAATTAGCATAGTTTCTGCAGTGGGAAGTTTTATATATCGGGATTGAAAAAATACTTTGCTACAGTCAGTTCTTCTCAGTGTCTGAATGCCTCAAGGAATGGGTGGATAACAGCTCTGAAATTTCCCGCTGATGCAAAACTGCTGAAATGGTTCAAAACATTGAAGGCTCATTTCAAAAAGAAAAGTTTAATTAAATATAAGTGAACTAGCTGATGGATATTTGATTTGGGTGGATGTAAGGCAGGCTAGCTAATGGGGTTTGTGAACAGGTACGTTAGCTTTTTAGTTGAAGTGACTTGGCCTATACATGAAGGTGAATTCTCAGAAAAAGGGTAGGAGAATGAAATGACAGTGTGTATTTAAAGTACAATTCAAGTCCGTTATACCTCAGCATGGATGATATAAACGAGAAGGAAATAGATAATAGTTTTTTTTAACTTCATACATTTCTGGAATATGGGCATCCATATCAGAGATGAACTCAGGGAGAATTTGCATTTTCAGTTTGTTTCTTACTTTTCAAATATCCCCATGTAGACCTGGAGACAAAGAGTACTGATCTGTCCTTCGCCACTGTGGGTGCTGCAGGGGTCACTTACGGTAATAACACGGGAGCCTGACAGTGATATTCCTGATTTAAATGCTCTGAGCTTGGGTCTGACAGTTTTAATGCAGGACAGGTTTCATAGCCTTACTGATGAACAGAATGTCTAATTTAATTTTCTGTTTCAATTACTACGTTGTGCCATTTAGGAAGGCATCTAGATGGTAGTTCTGGTTTAAAGTTAAACAAAAGCTTGGTTATAGAAGATTTTCTCTTAGAGAAGTACTATACTGTTAATAACAGGTGTAGTTCTGCAGTGGAATGAAGAGTATTTGTAAATGGACGCTAGTTGAGATAAGATACTACTCAAAATCTCTGCTGGGCAGAAATACCCACATTTCTGGATTGCCAGATTTCTTGAAAATGCCTCCAGATGTTGTAATGACTTTGAGTACAAGAGAGATCAAGCTTCTGCAGAGGGTCCAGTGAAGGGCCATGGAGATGATGAAGGGCCTAGACCATCTCTGCTGTGGGTGGGAGGAAAGGCTGAGAGAGCTGGGACTGTTCAGCCTGGAGAAGAGAAGGCTCGGGGGGATCTCATCAATGTATACAAATACCTGAAAGGAGAGGGCAAAGAAGATGGAGCCAGGCTCTTTCCAGTGGTGCCCAGTGCTGGGACCAGAAGCAATGGGCACAAACTGAAGCACAGGAGGTTCCCTCTGAACATCAGGAAACCTTTTTGGTTTTTTGCTGTGAGAGTGACCAAGCACTGGCATAGATTGCCCAGGGGTGTTGTGGAGTCTGCATCCTTGGAGATACTCAAAAGCCACGGTCCTGGGCGGCTGGCTCTAGGTGGCCCTGCTTGAGCAGGGGCGTTGGACCAGTGGGATTCTGAGTGATTCAGATGGGAGAACTCTTCAGTCACCCTATAACATTAGGCAGTGTTTTACAGCTGATGCTGAAGGGTAGGACCTTAAATTTCCCAGCAGAAAATATTTCTGCAGTGTCTTCTTTGCCGAGTCTTTCAAATGAATGAAATATATCTGCCATATCTTATAAATAAATAGATAATATAATAATTTCACTTCATTTAGGTTGGCAAAGACCTTTAAGATCATTGAGTCGAACCATTAACCTAACCCTGCCAAGTCCACCATTAAACCACGTCCCTCAGCACCACACCTACACATCTTTTAAATACCTCCAGGGATGGTGCCTCAACCACTTCCCTGAGCAGCCTGTTCCAATGCTTGATAACCCTTTTGGTGAAGAAATTTTTCCTAGTATTCAATTTAAACCTCCCCTGGTGCAACTTGAGGCAGTTTCCTCTTGTCCTATCGCCTGTTACTTGGGAGAAGAGACCGACCCCCACCTCTCTCCAGCCTCCTTTCAGGTAGTTGTAGAGGGTGATAAGGTCTCCCCTCAGCCTCCTTTTCTCCAGGCTGAACACCCCCAGCTCCCTCAGCCGCTCCTCACAGGACTTGTTCTCCAGACCCCTCACCGGCTTCGTTGCCCTTCTCTGGACCCGCTCCAGCACCTCAGTGTCTTTTTTGTAGCGAGGGGCCCAAAACTGGAGACAGCACTCGAGGTGGGGCCTCACCAGTGGTGAGTACAAGGGGACGATCACTGCCCTAGTCCTGCTGGCCACTCTGTTGCTGATACAGACCAGGACACTGTTGGCCTTCTTGGCCACCTGGGCACACTGCTGGCTCACATTCAGCCGGCTGTCGACCAACACCCCCAGGTCCTTTTCTGCCAGGCAGCTCTCCAGCCACTCTGCCCCAAGCCTGTAGCGCTGCAGGGGGTTGTTGTGCCCCAAGTGCAGGAGCTGGCACATGATATCTGTGGGCATATAACTGACAGTTCTCTCTTATTTATACACAGTTGTTTGCAAGTTGTTTCATGAGTTAGAAGATATTTTGTCCACTAGAGCAGTGGCTGTTTACTTGGCTGACGCTTAGGGACCTCCATGGTTTTGAATGAAAATACTGAATCAAAATATCTTGACTTCCTGGAAGATGCATCTCTCTCAGTTTCTATCACTTACAGCCCTTGCAATTACCAGATACATCTGTGGGTTTAGGCGGGCTTTTTTTTTTTTTAACCTTTAGTCAGATAAATCTTTGTAAATGTTACCAGAAAAACTCAAATAGAATGCTGTTTCACATGAGAAGTTTGGGGTTTTTTAATTGTATGCATAATGAAGAAAAATACAATTATTAATTCTACATATTTTGTTTATTACTACCATGGGAATACAGAATGACTATTTCCGTATGTGTATGCAGGTAGTAAGCTACATGATGCTAAAGTCCAATTATTTCTTCTGTCTCTCTTATTAGTATTTGTCAGAGTTGAATTGAGAAGAGTTAGAAGTTTATTGTTTTGTTATGCTGAGTACCTGTATGAGTTCAAATGCAAGAAGCTTTCTCCTGATGCTGCCGCTATTGTAATAATTCATATTCTCACTCTTGCACAGTTTGTCGTATTTCTTCGTTCACATTTTTCAATAACAAATTAAAATTTTTCATGCACTTCATGACTAGGAAAGTCTCATGTGTTTGTTGCTGTGTAGTCTCGGGTTGGATCCAGCTGTCATACTGGTGGCGAGGGAGTGCTGTGGTGCTTGCTTCTGTGTTACTGGGAGGATGCTGACTGGAGAGAACCTCCGGCTGTTGAACCTGCTGCTGTGCTTCCTTATCTGTTAAACTAGGGATTTCATAGCAGTAGCAGTTTGAGATAGGTTTTCCTTCAACGTGTCATCACTCCAAAAAAAATTTTGTGAAGTGTATTTATTTCATAATGTATAATCTCCTCTTTGATACGTGGGTTTTTGTGATATTTCAGGACTTTCTGCAACTTCAGGATTTTGGGCTTTAGGATCTCAGTAGCAAGTTTATGATTTTGTAAGATTGAGGATAACATGAGCCGTTAAAGAAAAGTTGTACTTCTGTAGAGATAATGTTACTGATAAAAAACACCTGTTGCATAGAAGACAGGAGGCTTAGAGCACTTCTGCTGTGAGGACAGGCTGAGAGAGTTGGGGTTGTTCAGCCTGGAGAAGAGTAGGCTCCGGGGAGACCTTATAGCAGCTTTGCAGTACCTGAATGGGGTCTACAAGAAAGCTGGAGAGGGACTTTTTACAAGGCCATGTAGTGATGGGACGAGGGGTAATGGTTTCAAGCTGGCAGAGGGTAGAATCATAGAATCCTCATGGTTGGAAAGGACCTTTGAGATCATCGAGTCCAACCATACACACACAAAAAAACCCCTACAATCTCTGTCACTAGAGCATGCCCTGAAGTGCCAAATCTAGACGTTTCTTAAATCCCTCTAGNGTTCAAGGCCAGGCTGGATGGGGCTTTGAGCAGCCTGGTCTGGTGGGAGGTGTCATGGGCAATGGCAGGGGAGTTGGAACTAGGTGATCTTTAAGGTCCCTTCCAACCCAAACCATTCTAGGATTCTATCCTATGATTTGCAGAATTATATTCTTCAGCACTAGTTCTGTTCTCTCTTACTATCTTTTGTTTGTTTGTTAATAAGCGTATAAATTATCTAAAAAGTAGGCTTTCAGCTACATCGATGTAAGTAAATAAAACAACTAAGTCCAGGACACGTGCTGGAACTTTGCCCCACCGTAGTCCACCTTGTTGAATACTGAGCATGCTCTGTGGTACAGCTTTTGCCCATGCCACTTTACCGCTATTCTGGAGTGTGCCCCAGCCCAGATGGGAGACGTTGCTGGCCAGCAATGGCCAAAGACGCTGGTTTGGCCCAGCCACCCTCTGCGGGAGGGGTGACCATGTGGCCACAGCATTTTGCCTCCCCCAGGTCAGAGCACGCTCCTGTTTCATTTCCTACTGTAGATGGTAACCATCTAGTTCCACTCTTCGTTTCTTCTTCTTGCTACTTCAGACATTATTTTAAGTCAGTGTGTAGTGGGATTTTCACATGCTACTCTTTTTACTTACTGCTATTATTATTTTCACAGTAATATATGGGCATTTGTCTGGTTTATATGCATGATTAGATGCGCCTACAAAATTAAAAACTGTTGACAAAGATGATTCAAGAATACAGCAAACGTTCACATATCTTGAACGCAGGTGCAACCATTTGCTCAACCTCCTGGGAAGGTTTTGATTATATTTAATAAAATATAGATAACACCGATGTAGATAAAGGAAATTTTTTTGTCAAGTTCATTGCGGTTGAAATGGGTTTTTTACAAAAGTGCAGCTCATTTGTGGAGAATATGAACATAACTTCTTTTTTTTCTCTTTGTGCACTGAAAATAGTCATTCCAAAAAATTAAACTTAAGACATATTTGTGCTAATGTTGTTTGGGCAATGTTATAGTCTGTATTGGCACTGAACTGATCTTTCTGTGATGCGTACCTACTTCTTTTGCTGTAGGTGAAAAATGACTATATGTTAGAAATAGCAGATCAAGTGGACCAGGAAATTGCTTTGAAACTAGGTTGCCTTGAAATCCGGTAAGCTGATAATTTCATTTATTATTCAACATGTTTCTGACTGAATATATACATTAATTTTGAAACTGCTTATAGTTCATCGATTTCTGACCAGTATAGTTGAATAAAACATCATGAGACTTGTTTTGCTACAAAGTAGTTTGAAGAAGAACTAAATAGACTGTGTTGTAACCAATTTCTAGTGATTCTTAAATTACCATTAATTTAAACATTTTAATTAGTTACATCTTGATACTGCCTTCTGGGTGAATTCTTCGGCTGAATAATTCAAAGGCTTGTAGAGTACAGTGAAATAAACTTAAAAAAAATGCATCTGTGGTGTTATTTAGCAAACGGTCTTGTCCTTGTGCATATATAAATCCTACAGCTAGAGAACGTAATTAAAGCTAACTACTGCTTCCTTTCCTCTCTGCATTTACTCAATTTTTAAGGTGCTATTTTCGAATGATTAAATCTTAAGGATTCTTTTGGGTGTTTGTGGTGTTCTTGTCAACTGTGTAGACAGCTGGAAAATAAAGATAAATCTATCAGATTAAGAGATCCTTGAGAGAGCTCCCAGCACAGCTTTTGAAATGCATGTTTTGGGTTTTGATAATTTATGGAGAGTTTCCAGCCTGAAACATTTGCTTTAGTTATGCTGTTGTCTCGCACAGGGGGATTAGGGAAGAAGTAATATTGATAAGAAATTAGTGGCAAATGTAAACTTGTTAGCAGAGAATAAAAGTGTCCTTTGAACAGTACTTTCCAAATTAAAAGAAAATTTAGGCTTATGAAGTTGCCTAGGTATCGTAGGAGAACCTGATGTCTTTGCTCTTAGTTTTGCCAGTAGCCCTAGAGAAAACAAAAAATTCTTTGTGTGACTGCAAACTCCTTCCACCCTTAAAAAATTCTTCGTGCCTTATTTCAAAATATGTAATGAGGATAATAATCCATGATTATTTTGTCAGCCAAGTCCTGCTTCCCATGGTTCTCATGCCGTGGCTCTTCGGAGCATTTTCGTGAGATGCTTCATGTAGGTGGCTACTGAGACTCTCTTACCACAAGTGTTACTAGTCCACTTTCTCAGTGAAAACGATGATCCCAGACGTCTCCCAACAACAGCTACTCATTCCTGATTTATTTATTAATTTATTTTTTTAGAGTGAACGTGTCTGGATTGAAACTGTTAGTTTTCATCATTCCCTGTTTCCTCTGGTTCTCCCTGTTCCGTGCCCAGACACCAGGAGGGAGACGCTGTTGGAGGTAGAAAGGAGCTGCTGAAGGGCAGGTTAAATCACTTCTCTGGGTAGCAGCGTAGTTAAGCTGGTTTAGTGTGATTCTAAAAATGCAGTGCTGCTATAGTTCTGTGTAGTGTTCCATACCTGAAATTATTTTGTAAAATAAAAATCTGATCTGTTGAGGTAGGAGAATAATGTACTAATGTTTATATTTGAATTCATTCATACAATGTTTTCTCATGGTAAGTCTCTGAAAGGTTTTGACTGCATTAATGTTGTAGTTTTAGGCTGGATCATCCAATAATTGTCGCTTTCAAATATTTTTCCTGACTTCAGGAGATCCTACGGAGAGATGAGAGGCAATGCATTAGAAAAGAAGTCCAACTATGAAGTGTTAGAGTAAGTATTGGGTTCTAGCTTGAGGTTTGAACTGTTTCTTAATCAGGGACATTAAATTCCATTCAGTAACAAAACATTTCTGTTGTAATTTTTTATTCCATGAAGTTTGTTGAGATCTTCGAGTGCTTTAATACAAGAAAAGGATGATGAAATCTATCAAGGTATAGAAGTAGGAAGAGCACCTCTAACTCTGGTCCAGGAAAACAGGGTTGGAGTTGTTTAAACTTGATCACGAAGCTTATTATGATTTCTTTTGTGATTTTGCTAATATTTATGGGTTCATCAAGTCTAATTCTAAGGTGATTCTGTTTCTAAACGGTTTTCTGTGCACAGTTGCGTTCTTCAGTTGTGACTCATCTGTGGTAAACTTTGAGATACTTAAAAATGTTTGTGGTATTGTTTTTTCTTCTCTTTGCTCAGTATGTGAGTTTCCTGAATGGTGACCTTGCAATTAGCAAGTTTGTTTATCTACGTATCACAAATTTTAAGAAGACTAAGAAGTATCCCTACACTGAAAGTATTTTGGTTACTTGGTCATGTTGTAGAGTAGATGGCTTCAGTCCAAACAACCCGAAGTCCTTTAGAACCTTCGAGGATTGAAAACTGGTTTTATTTGTATTCATGGAACGAGTTTCATACATCCATATACCAATGATGTGCTGTTCCCTACTAATTACTTTTGTGAAAAGATACCGCACGGTTTAACATAAAATTGGCATAAAAGGTTGGTGTAGCAGTGACATCTCTATTTTTTATTTTATTTTAATAAAACACGTGCTAACTTTTAGAGGTGTGAAATTAAGAGAATTTGGACGTGGAAGATAAGATTTTGCATCACAATGAATAAGTTCACAAGGACTTTTGAGGAAACTACATATAGATTTTAATAGGTAAAGATAACTTAAATGAATTGTGTTCTTATTTGTATAGTGCCTGCTATTTATATAGTGCTCCTCTATCCCTGCAGAATTTTTAAAGCTTTGTTTTTGTTTGAATTAGGGGTTTTTTGAAGGACTTTAGTTTTCTGTCAGTTGAGGAACCACAGAGAAAGGACTAATAAGGACGAACAGGATGAGCAGATAGGCAAGACTAAAAGGTGATTTTAAAAAGATTTGAAAGTTCTGTGACCTGGAGAAATTCAGATCCATGTCAGCCTCTTCCGGAAAAGGGAGCTTGAGAGTTACAGGGGTTGCCGTTTACGTACGTTCCAGCAAGAACTTGAGAAAGGTATTTTTAAGTCGGTTATTTAGCAACTCATAAGCTACAAACATTAGGAATTAGGTGAACAACTTTGGAAACTGAGACAAAGGAAACAAGGGTCGTAACAGATGACAGAAAGAATTCATTAATAATTGTAACGGGTGAGAGTTCCTGGAGGACTCAGTAAGGGGCTGTTTCCAGTTTAAGTGACATTTCTTCCAGTGCACACGTTTTCCAAGCAGTAACTGTTTTGGTAGGAAATAACTTAATTGCTGCTGTGAAAGACAAAGAGAAGTAAAACCCTGGTATGCAAAATGGAACGGCTTAACGCTGTGCGGAGTTGGAAATGCAGTATTGTGCATTTCAAGATACTATTTTTTTTGAGAAGCCAAATGTGTTTTGTGTGAGAATGAGCTGGGAGAGATGAAGGATAAAAGCACCTTAAAGTGGCTATAGATAATTATAAGCTACTAAGGGTCTGCAAAAAGTGCCAGCGAACCCCAAAATTTATTCATTCTCTCTTACCACCTTAATAGCCTATAAAGGTTTATCTACACAAGTAATATTTATTTCTCAAGTGAGGCTTTTTGTTTGGTTGGTTTGTGGGTTTTTTCTAGTTTTAGTACATCACGAGGCACTTCACCAGCTGAGTGCAATTTTTAAATGGCACTTCTTTGCATTTGGTGTGATTGCTTCTTGCCTGCCTTTGTCAGATGTCTATTTGATGTATATTCGTCTTTGATCGGATTTTCATACAAAACCAAATCTGGATGGGAAATGGTAGATAGAATCAAACTGTTAAGTAGCCTTTAATAGTTGGGCCTTCATGTAATGAAAGAAGAAATTTTTTCATAATAAATGTGAAGTCTGTTAGCATAGAGCAGGGATAATTACAAGTACAAAAATGGGAGCTATATGAAGGAACAGCTGCAGCCACAGCTTTGTAAAAAGCATGTTAAGGTCTATTATGTTAATCTAACATTACTTTTTTGTTGTAACTTCAATTGAGATGAAAAATAGAAATAAAGATATATGTTGCCTAAAGCTGCTTATCGTTATACGGCAAGCGGTATCATCTATCTGTAGTTGGTGTTTTATTAATCCTATTGAAGTTTATACATTTAAAAAAAATAAATTCACAGTTAAGCCCACAAGTAGGCTGGAGCAGATGAGGGTAAGTACAAAGCTGTAGTAGAGCTGTGTGAACCAGGATCTCACTACTAATTATCTCCTACTGGCAATCGGAAAACAGATGTCTGAGTTGTTAATCGGGAGGACCGAGTTGGTGTCTATCCCAAGTTGGGCGTTTCGCCCCCACGTAGCGCAGCTGAGGAGGGAAGGGAAGGACTTTGTCGGGTTGTGTGTTTAAAACTGTTTGTATGGTCCAATTTCCAGTGCTTCATCTCTTATTTATAGGTACCCTTGGTTTGTTAGTGACTGTGGCATTAAACCTCTGTGCTTCTTATCTAAAATTCTCCCCCAGTAAATAAATTTGCCGTCTCAGTTAAACGTAGGATGTGCTTTATTAACACATTTTATTGAGTTGTGTTTTTTTCTACTCTGCTTAAGAATTTCTTCTGAATTTGTCACGTAGAGATCTGTGCAGAAAGCTGCTCTACAGCTCTTTTTAATAACGAGTCGAGTCAGATTGTCGCAGCCATGTGCTGCAGTACTGTTAAACTGGGTGATACTGGAGTGATGTAGGGTGCTTCATTTTTGAAAACACCATTTCTCTCTCAAATGCTTGGTGCTAAACTAATATATTCCGTGTCAAAATGTCTTTGCATGTTATTTAGATGGTAATAGTGTGTTAGATTTATTTAACTGTGTGGGATGATAAACCGCATGTAATTTGCATTTGAGAAGAAATGCATCAAAGGAATTAACATTTATGAAAGTTTTATAATCTTTCAGCTTACTGTCATTGCACAGATGCCAGTGTTCGCTGCCGCGCATGAACGTTCTTCTCTCAGTTGAGGATGTTTTTAGTATGTTTTGTGAAATTGTATGTAGAGACCTTTTAAAAATACCCTGTTTTATTACTTTGCGTAAGCTTTTTATATTGACTTTAATGTTGGCTTTCTCCTTGCGCCATTAGGTAGCAGTAAATATGAACTGTACATCTCAGGCTGGCTAGCGGCTTTTCTTTTTTTTTTTTGCCAAATGTACGAATTCCAGATGTATTTCTGCTCATGTTCAAAGCCTTCACTCATGGAAAGCTTTCTTTCATACTCACTTCAGAAGCAGTGTTTGTTTAAAAGAGATTGTAACCTCTTAAATTTAAAGGAAAAAAGTCAGTAATGCCTTTGAGAGGCAGGGATGTAAGTCCTTTTCCTATTTACGTTTTCCTTTCAGTTTTTCCTTTTCCTCATGTGAATTTTCTGCTAATACTGTACAACTAGTTCAGAGTCATGCAACATTTGATAAAGCTGGATCTATAATGATCATCATCTGCACTAACGCATCTCTGGCAACTTCTCAGGCATCTTTCTTGAAGTTAACGCCTAGCTCTAGTGCTACATACACAGTCAGGCGTAAGCTACGAGCAGCACATCTGAGCCACAAAAATATTTAATCTCTGTGGCTCTGGATTTCAAACTAGGGCTGCAACCCCATTTATAAGTGTGAAGGTGAGCTCGATATAATTCAGTTTTCAAAATCCGAGCTCACAAACAGAATTAGGATCCCAGTTTACAGATGCAAAAAGTGAGATTATTTGCAATCAAAAACCGGGAATTTTAACATTAGATGCTCCATATGAGGAAAAAGTGACAGTAGAAATGAAAAAAAAAAATCCACTTTAATTATACTCCTGCAAAGGGTAAACCAGTAGTGGAATGGCAGTCAACATGCACTTACTGAGGTGATGTGGTAAGAAGTCCTTTCCTTTATGTTGTATCTCCTACACAATTCTAATAGATGTTTATTAGAATTTGCCATTTTAATGTTGTTCCCTTCTCAGCTTACTAGAAGCTGTAAATATTTTTTTAATATTCTTTAAATTATTAAAATATACGAAGAACAGTTTTTATTGTAAAACCTTCTCTGTGCCCAAGCCAACATTTCAAATAATACACTTTTCACCCGAGGTGCCTGTTGTAAATGTGAAATCATTTTGAGTTTAAACTAGAGGACGCTGCTATCCCACATTTGCTGCGGAGTGGCATTTTAATGGTTCTGTTTGTCACTCTGAGATTGTCAAGCACCTTACTATGAAAATCATGTACTATATTGCATGTGCTAAACAGAAAAACAAAACACAACCAAACCCAAACCACCACCCTGAAAACGAGCAATATAATATTGCGTGATGCTTTTTATATTAATGCTGTGTGTGTTTTTGTTTCAGGAAAGATGTTGGGTTAAGACGTTTTTTTCCGAAGAGCTTACTAGATTCAGTGAAGGTAATTATAGTTCCAGTCAATTGTGTAATACCGAAAAAAAAAATCAACTGTCAGATATCTGAAAATTGCATTGTTATTTTCACTGTATCGTTGTAAGGGAATTGCTGTGCAGTTGTGCTGCCAGAACTAAGATAGTAGAGATTTATGTGGCCTTTCTGAGCTATTGTGAGAGAGGTAGACCTCTGCCTCTCAAACCTTGTGGATGAAAGTTCAAAACAAGTCTTCAGATCACAGAATCACAGAATGATAGGGGTTGGAAGGGACCTCTGGAGATCATCTAGTCCAACCCCCTGCCGGAGCAGGGTCACCTAGAGCAGGTTGCACAGGAACGTGTCCAGGCAGGTTTGGAAGATCTCCAGAGACGGAGACTCCACCACCTCTCTGGGCAGCCTGTGCCAGTTCTCTGCCACCCTCAAAGGAAAGAATTTCCTCCTCATGTTNATGGAACTTCCTATGCTCAAATTTGTGCCTGTTACTGAGAGGAGCCTGGCCCCATCCTCCTGACACCCACCCTTGAAGTATTTATAAGCAGTCGTCCTTTTTCCAGACTGAAAAGACCCAAATCCCTCAGCCTTTCTTCATAAGAGAGATGTTCTGGTCCTCTCATCATTTAGTATCATTTACTCTGATCCTTTAGTATCAAATACCCTTTTTTTTATTATGCCCCAAACAAGAAATGAGACTTCTGGAGAAAGAGGAACGGGATGTGTAAGAAAACAGCATATTTTTAGTGGCTGCTTGATAAAACCATATTCTGCCTTCCTTGCTCAAGGCTGTATCCAGCTCATTCAAGGACGATTTCCAATAATTTCCACTTAGGTTAATCCTAGCTAAGACTATAAACATTAGTCGAATCTTGCTTCCATTGAAGTCCATATGCTCCCAGAGTTAAAAATGCAAATTTTTCCTGACATGTTTTGAAAAGGAGGGTTAAGAATGGTCACCAGGTATTTTTACAGCTATAGCCGTCTTGATATGGATGTCTCGGTAAAATATTTCTTACCATTCGTATGTGAAAGTATAAATCATAAATTGGTATTTTAGAGCTGGATTTGGTAAGCAGTGATGGTTTTATAGAAATAATAGAATTCAACTTCATATTTAGAAGGTTTCTACTTTGTGATTTAAATGGATAAACAGAAAAGGTCTGCCATGAACGGGTTTTGTTTCAAAAAAGACTTTTGGAAATCAGAAGCTAATGAAGTCAAGTGGATTTAAGTAATCCCTCTGCATTTTAATTTGAGCAATTATATGAAACGGTATTCTCTTCTAATGGGAGAAATTGTGGTGAAAGGCTCCAGATGTAAAAGAATGAATAACTGTCTCAAAAAATGGTATTACGGAGCCAGAAAACTGACCGACAAAGAAAACTGCTCTTCAGAAATCATGAAATGGAGAGAATAGCAGAAAGAAATAGCAAGAATTGCCAGAAGGTGAAGCTGAGTAGAAACTTGCAAAGACATGAAAAAAAAATGTTGGACATATGAAGAGAAAAAACAGGTCTGCTTTTTAATGAAAATTAAATCCCTATTAAAAATCATTTAGGATTGGTTCAAATGATTAAATGACTCTTTCACTTTGTGAAGACCAATGATTTTGAAGTGGCAGGCAAAGGAGGGCTCCTGATGGCCATGAAATATAAAATTAATTATTTCTCTCTATTAGTGAGGTAAAGCTTAGTGCAGTGGTAAGCAAATTCGTTGATGTTACAGATTCACATGGGAGCTATATAGAGGACATCACTCTATGTGCAGGAAGACAAGAAGACTGGAAAAATGAAAATAAAAATAATTAACAGTGCAAAGTATAAGGTGATATGCAGGGGTTTAAAAACAGAAAGTTCAACTTTATTTGGGCAACTCATGAAATAATTTTTAAGAAGTCAGGAGTTTAAAAAAAATCTGTATATTAGCTGATTACAGAGTGTCTGTGAGACATAATGTTGTAGAAGAAAGAAGCGCTGTCCCAGGAGGTGTCCAGGGAGGTTTCTCCAGGAGGAAACGTTGAAGTCATTGGACAATACTCTGTGTCTTGTATATGCTGCAAGTACTTCTGTCTGTCTGTGTTCAAGAAAGAATAAGTCCGCCTAATTCAAGCACAGGGGAAAAGTTACTGAGTCAACAGGCCTTCCATTTTCATCACGTCACTAGGGAAGAATAAGAAGCCTCCGTGTGTTGTGCTAAGCCGTGCTGTGTGTAGGAATAGCAAGGATGCAAACACCACGGGGGAAAAAACATCTACTTACACTAAACCAGCAATTGGGGGGCGAGGGGGATGCGGGGATGTAAGCCAGGTTGTGTTTAGTTTGCAGATTAGGAGTCTTCCCTGTCACTCTAGAGCACGCCTTGAGCAAAAGCTGAGGGGAAAAAAAAACACGTTCTTGGGAAATATTTTAAGAGGAAATTTTCAGTGCATTTCCCTTGAAGTCATGGTGACGCTGAAACAGGCCAGGAGAGCAAACCGTGGGCAGAATGAAGTATCTTTCAAGAACTGAGTGGCTGAAATACTTGAGCCAACTTGAGCTAGCGGATTTTTTTCTTTTTATAGTGTCATTGCAAAACTGATCATTTTATATGTGAATGTGCAGTCCCCTTGGATCACTGCTGTTAGAGTGACTCGTTTCTGACCACTCCCTTTAAAAATTTCTGGCTATTTAGAGTTCTGAATGTTCTTTAAAGGCTTACTAAAAATGAATGCCTAATTTGACTGGAAGTGCTAACGACAAAAGGAAGTTTATATTTGTGTAGTTTATAATTGTGTAGCTGTTATAGGCAAGGTGAAAGAATGAAGAGTTTTGATGCCATTACAATAGGACATTCAGATATGTTTTGGTAGAGGAACAATGGTAATTCCTGTCTTAACCTTGACATATTGCAAAAATACGCATGGGTTTGCTTTCTATCATTGTTGTTAGTTGGAAGATACATTAAAAATGTATTACTAAGGGTTTTTTTTAAACCTATTCAGTCACTTTAGACATGGGTCAAGCTTTGGCAAAGGGAAAAAGAATAGATGTGTTTGTGGGTTTGAGAATTTTGCATTATGTGATGTAAACAGTGATGGATAAACAGTGGATCGCCTGGCCCTCAAGCGCTGCTGGAGCATACCTGTGCTCCTCCGTCTTTGCCAGCCTAAATGATTCTGTGATTCTTACGATTAGGACAGATGAGGAGAAGGCACTGCACTTCTCTCCGGATGAATTGTAGTGTTTAGAAACAGATGGGTTTATTCAGGATTCTTGATTGCGTGTTCAATTTTGTGGCATGTTAAAGAGATTGCTTTTCAGATTCTGTTTCTATTTTCACATGAGTGGCAGCTTTCCCAGGGATTATGCATTATGTACAGGCAAATACTTCACTTTTCATAAGTCTCGGTTTGGTTATCCTTTCTTTTTTTAAAAAAATGCAGTTGTTTGAAAGCCTGCTTGTATCCGTTACATACTTTATTTTTCAAGATATGTAATTAGGTGTCTTGCTCTGTCCCACGGTCCCCGATGTTGGGAGGATGATTGCTGCTGCTCTTTTTAAGTGGTTATTTCTACCCTGAAAACAGTTAATAAAATTATACGAAATATAGATAAAATGGTTTAATTTAAATGTTTGTTTTACTTTTTCCATTCATTTTTAATTTACTATTTAAATTTTATCTTCTATATGGAAGTTGTTTCGCGTATTATCAGACTTTAAGAATCCCCTGTATTATGGATAGTCCAAAATATTGTGCACAGAGATTAAGGTACAGCTACAGCTGGGTTGTTGCCACTGAGTAAAAGAACGGTGATTTAAGTTTAAAAGCTAGTATGAAGGTGTAGGTTGTTGTGGTTTTGTATTGGTACGCAGTTAAGAGGTTGGGAGAAATGAGGAATCTAGAAAGAAGAGTTCCTGCAAAGGTTGACCTGTTGTCTTTTATTATAACTTATTCAAAACATTATTAGTTAGATATTCCCTCTATAATATATAGGAGAAATAATTTTGTTCCCGAGCAGAAGCTGGAAGGCAGAACTATTACTTATCTTTTGAAGCTGATTTTTTCTTGAGAATTGTCTGCATCTCATTGATAAAGAAACTGTTAGTGATACTAAGTGACCGAAACTCTTAGAATGCACTGTCACTGATTAGATTTAAAATAATTGATCTTTGAATGTTTTAATACACAGGCCAAAACACTACGAAAATTAATCCAACAAACATTTCGACAATTTGCCAACCTCAATAGAGAAGAAAGTATTTTGAAATTCTTTGAGATCCTCTCTCCAGTGTACAGATTTGACAAGGAATGCTTCAAGTGTGCTCTCGGTGTAAGTAGAGGAATGTGACGGTCACCAGAATACACACTGTCGTTACGAATCTAATTGGTTTTCCTTAGTTCTGCAACGAATTAGCTCCTGTTGTGATGCAGAGATGAGCCCTTGCATTTCATTAACAACAAAGTACATTTCTTGATTTTACGTAGAGCTTTCTCAGTTAACTGTTTTTTAAAAAAGCACTGTTCAGTAGTAGGGTAAGAATTGTACGTTGCTGAATCTCTTTGTGCTTTGTTTGCGAAAGTCAAGCAATTTTTAACCTGGTTTCCTGAGGAAATGAGACTTCTCAGCTTTTTCTGTTTTACATTTTCCTCTAATGCCTTTTAATCTCTACCAATTTTAAATTTTGAGAAGGGGCCTTAAGTCTGCAAGCTTTGTTAAAAATAGACACTCAAGTAGAAATTAGAACATGTACATCAATGTCCATGAGAAGAGGAAATATAGGAAATATATAGTTCTCATGTAGACCTAAGATAAAACACATGGAAATGCATTTTGGGTAGCTCGGATCCCCAGGAAACCAGTCATGAGGAGTTTTGCTACTTATAGAAATGCTTGATTTTAATGTGTTTTAAATTGTTTGAAGGGTTTAAAAGCTTCTGGAGGTTAATTAGTAAAAACAGGAATTATAACATTGGAGGGTAGTGTTCCATAGCAAGGTCTTGTCTTGTCTTACTGTTGAAATTTTGCCCTATCTTTCTCCTTTGATTCTGAAGTCAAGCTGGATTATTTCAGTGGAACTGGCAATCGGCCCAGAAGAAGGAATCAGTTACCTTACAGACAAGGGTGCAAATGTAAGTCTGCTTCTGCTTGCTTTTCTCAGTTACCGTCTTAACAACCGTGACCTGTTGTGAACTGAACTTCACACAAAGGGGAATGGCAAGTCTAATCTTTGAGTTAAACACAGAAGAGCTGGGAAATTCAGCACATAACAGCTGTTATTCACATATTAACTCATGATTTGGGATTGCAGAAGATACGCTTAAATAGAGAGATGGTGTCAGCCTTAGCACTGAATTTGTTGGCTTTTGTACCCAGTAAAGTGCTTGCTTGCAGAATTTGAAGTGTTAATGGTGACTTTTTAACAACGAAGCATGAAGATTATTCTAAATTATTCTCCTCTTTCTTAGGAATGTGTAAATGAAGAGCTTGTTTAATCAGTTAGTGTTGAGCACTTGTACAGTCATTGTTGGCTTATTCGCTTTACTTCATACCCTTAACAGCCTTTGCGTTACCTGATATGGACTGTGCTACAGTATCTCCTGTGCACCTCCATGATGCAGACAGGTTCTCATAGCAAAATGCTTGTGACCTTCACAGTCATGACTTCAGTTGAGTCCATGTCCAACTTCTATTGAAATTCATTCAAAGGCAGTGAAAAGCTTTGGAGATCGGGAATACGTAGCTGGGCATAAGAACATAACTTACGCAGCAGTCTGATGTGTGTTCAGTGCACCGAGTTCTATGTGGGCGACTGTTGAGTCTGACCTGCAGGAGGTTGTTTCCACCATGTACTTCAGCGTGTGCCTGGAGTTACTCAACAGTGACCTCTGTAGGCTTGGTTTCATCTTGCTTAGTTTCATTTTGCAAATACTGTGGGTATTTGTATGTCAGCCAAAACCTAATGAAACTGGAAAGGAACAGAGGAACAAACTTCTACAAGTGTAATTTGGAGATCAAATTCTACATGTGCATTTGCAACATCAAGAATAATAAGTATTTTGCTGTAATTTTGAAATTTTCCTCACTTTTTCCATTGCCTTTCTGCAGCCAACTCATCTAGCAGACTTTAATCAAGTGCAAACTATACAGTATTCAAACAGTGAAGACAAGGACAGAAAAGGGATGTTGCAACTCAAGATAGCAGGTGCACCTGAGGTATGATATTGACAGTTGTGATAAACTTCCTAGCTTTGGTTTTCCTGGGAAGAGGCGGAGATTAGTATACTCTTAATGGAGATATTCTGTATGTTGTAGTTTTGTTCTGGTCTGTAACTTCATTCTGGATTTTTCTACTGTCGGTGTAAATATGTACCAAAAGTATACTGCACTTTTGTACGTGCATGTTTAAGCTGGGCACTGCCTGTCTGTATGTGTGTACAAATACTTCAAGTATTGTTAAACTCTCTTGCTCCTCCCAGAGTTACAACCAGTGCATTAGATTTTAACATTTTGCCTTCCGGGCATTCTGCAGTTGTTTGATTTTTCTTGTTCTTTGAGGGGAAAGGGAAGTTGAGTGTGAGCAGTAATCATTATATTAGTCAGATATTTTTGGTTTTAAAACAGATTGAGAGCTCATTACATGTTTTAAGTTTTGCATCTGGTACTTGTATACTTTGATATTTGTAAAAGAAGCTTAATTTAAAAATACTCGCCCTTAAGTGCAACTTAATTGAAGCCTGCATATGTATATGATGCTATGCCTTAAAGAGGAAACTGAGCAATTTCGCTTTGTGGAAGGGGGAAATATGGAAGAGGGAAAATTTCTTCCCTCGTGTTACATGGAGGCAGAGCTGGAAGTGAAATCAAATCTTTTCCTTGATCCAGTGCGCTGGAAAACAGTCACTGTGGTAGAGCAGGACTGGGGGCAAATTGGCAAATCTGTGCAGAGGATGATGAATGCTGGTGGTATTAAACTTAATAGCTTGTCTGTATGTCTCTCATCTCCTTTTCCACTGTCTGTCTCTTTTTTATTTTCTTTTTATCTTTTTTGAAATTGAGAAAATTACTTCTTAGGGCAAAGAATAAATTGCTGCAAAAGGGTGGAAAAACAATACCACCTGTAAGAGCTTTAAGGAATAAGCAGCTTCTTCATAATTGTCGTAATTATAGCCGTGAAAGTCATAACAGTTGTAATGAACAGTGGTTGACTGAAACTTTAGCCAGGAAGCCACTTAATGAGCCCAGATTAATATTACATTTGGGTGGAGGGTTTTATCAGCTGTGCTTTCTGAACCTCGTGTTTCAAATTTGCTACAGAAGAGGTAAAGCAAGAATCTGATAGTTCTTTCTCACCCACGTTTTTCTGTTTACTGTTTGCAAGTGTGTGTGAAGTTCTGATGCAATGACACAGCTGTTCTGCTCAGTGTTTGCAACTACAATAATTCCTCTTTGTTGGTGCCTTGTTTTTTTCCTTCTTCAGCCTCTGACAGTGACAGCACCATCCTTAACCATTGCAGAGAATATGGCTGACTTGATAGATGGATATTGCCGGCTGGTGAATGGAGCTACACAATCTTTTATTATCAGGCCACAGAAAGGTAAGGAGATGTTTCATTCCGGTAGTTGCTATACTCACATCTACTGATAGATTATTTTGCGTTTCAATAGAAGACACAAGGTATCAGCAAAAACCTCACTGGGAGCCTCCTGTATTTCAGGGGGGAACCATGAGGTATTTTTGTTATGAGGGACACTGATAGTGAACGTCACTCCCTCAAAAATTACTTAATGGCTGATAATTGAGACTAGTTTTCGGTAATCGCTGCTTTGCGCTATTCTGAGCTTAACTAGCAGGTGTAAACAAATTGTAATTAAAGGCACTCCTAACAAGGACATGTTGTCTTGAAATGTGATTCCCTAATATACAAGTGGAAATTCAGAGCAGTTGGTTAGAATGCATTTGGATACGGTTTTGACTAGTGATAAGTTTTGGAAGTTACTGCCTTCCTCCTAGATACTCAAAACGTCTTTAAAATATAAAAAAGTCGAGAGAAGTCTCATGAGCCTTTCTCATGAAATAGAACTAAAGCAGAGATATGCATTTTGTAACGCTGATCAGTTGTTTTTGTAACAACCCACAAGCCGGAAGCAGTGAGGCCAGGGTGCAGGTACCCCTTTAAAAGAGAGAATTTTTATTAAATTTCATTAGAACTTCTAATTTCAGCCAGCTTTAATTATTGAAAAACACCCAAGCAAAGCTGCTTAAGAATGAAAATTTCTGTCCTCCTGTACTAATCTTTACTTCTGGAAATCAATTCAGCATTTTTAGTATCTAAAACAATGAATAAACTGTTTCCTTCTTCCATATTTGTAATATAAGAAAGTAGACAAACTATCTGAGAAGCTCTCCAGTCTAAAGCTGAGTCCCTTTTTAGCCATGTTTTTCCTTTTCTGTGCCACTGGTTTTCCCTGGTCTGTAGCTGTTCAAACGGAGTAGCATTATTGAAGTAGTTCAGGTCTTTCCCAGGTCCATACATAGCATCCTGCCTGGCGTGGCAGGAAAAATGAAAAAAACTGAAACTTGGTCATTCGGTAATGAAGAAATGTGATTGTAGGGTGTTAGATGTTTTGATAGCACTTAGTAATTGTTCAAATTATTCTGAAGTTTGCATGTTGGTTTGTTATTTCTTACCCTTAGTGTGTGTGACTAACCCTTAGCTCCCACACAAGCAGCTCTGTTAGAAGTTTGCGTTAGTCGTGCAGCCTTACCTCCATACAAAGGAAAATCTTCCCTCAGCACAAAGCTCTTCCAGTCAACTTGATGCGCAACGCAATGATGATGAACCATTGGCATGAAAATTCAACACCAAAAGGATAAGCTAACATCAGTGATAATGCTAGTTAATACACCAGAAGTAAAATTGGCATCACAAACCAAGATTTTCATTTCATTAGCCTAGACTATTCCTGGGAGCGATTGTGCCTCTTCTTTTCTGAAAAATCACGGTTTGGGGTTTGTTACAGTCATTATTCACTCCCAAAACTTTCCTTATAATAGCCAGTGGATTGGCTGTTTTTCAGCCTGAACTATAGCAGCCAAAGTCGAGCTTTTAAAATTTTTTCATATCTTAACACATTACCTCTCCCCACCTTTCAGTCATACTAGGTTAATGGAGGTCTCTGTCACCTGATTTTTCTTTAGATGCACATACGTAGAGTAAATCCAATTCTTGCCACTTCTGCACTGGTGGTATTTCAGAAATTGGGTCTGTTCAGTCTACGTTGCCAGAGCTATTATCGGCTTATTCCTCTACTAGAATGGCTTTCCTTTCCTTACCTATAGATAAATGCTCTTAACTCCACAAAATACCTCTGCCTGAGGATTTCCAGTTCTGTCATTTGCAGCAGGCAGTCAAAGCCTTCATCAGGTCTTGGCTCTGTTCGTGCAGTGCCCAAGCTTCCAGAGCTGTGCATTGTGGCACTTATTGTCTCCCATCGCGTGCGTTTCCATTTCCCAGCCGAACCTTGCTCTGCTGCCCTCTGTGCTCTTTTTGCCCCAGCAAGGGAGCAGCTCCCAGTCCAAATCTCCACAGGATTTCCCATGTCCTCTTCAATACTCGTTCCATCATGCATAGAAGCAACCGCCATCTAAGATTTAGCAGGGCACGTGGGTCCTGATATGCTGCTGCTGTAGGTGGCAGTAAAAGTTCACCCACTCTTTTTGCACTTTTTCTGTCTAATTCTTGTCTTCCTCTGACGCGATTTGCTTATCATTCAGCTGTTATGTCTTGTAGACCCACAAAGCTCTGCTAAGAGCAAGATCTCTGATTTTTCCATGTGTTTGTACAGTAGAAGGCACAAGTATGCCTTGTGCTGTGGATTGCCGGCAGGCATGAATGCAAAATAAATCAGTGCATTTAATAGAGTGTGTTTATTTGTGTGATACTGTTATTGGTGTATTTTAACGCAGAGCAGATGAGCAGTGATTGAGTTAAAGGAACATTATACGGCACTTTGGGAACAGTCCTCTTTATGCAAACATTAAGAGAATCCCACCAGTTAAAATAAGTTGTGGGGTTATTTTGTCTGAGGTGTCTTTTTGTGAAGTTCATGGCAATGCTTAACATAATTAATTAAACATTTTGTAGGAGAGCTGTCCCCACCATGATCTGCATTCTCAGATTCTTCCCACCGTGAGCTTTGATTATACAAGGCACATCAGGAACAAATCATGTAGCAACTCTGGATCCAACAGATGTGCTTTCTCCCCTCTTTGAGCTTTCCCATCCCCTATTTGTTGTAAATTTACATGTTTATTGCAAGTCTCCTCATAAATTATCCTTCTTGATTACTAAAAGAACCTGTGTTTTTGTGATGCTATCTGTCTCGCTATCCGTTAATAATCTAGTTTTTCTTAGTTTGGTAGTGTTTAAGACCTGGACAGTGTTTGGCATGTTTCCATTAAGTTTGTTTTATTTTTCATAAATATTATGGTATATAGGTCCCTTGAGACCAATGTGGAAACTTTAAACTTAATATCTGTGTTGCCATTATCACACTTAACTCTTAGAGGCGGAGAGCACAAATGAAGCAACTGATAATACCTTAAACTGATATGAAGTAACTATTTACTGATTAGTCTGTGCACTAAGTAGCTTTCCTGTGATCTAAGTCTAGTGGCTGAATTGGGGATCTGTTAATAACTTTAAACAAGCTTTATAGGTAATGCAAAATTGCCAAAACTCTTACAAAAGGCTAAAAATAATTTCAGTCGGATGAGGACAGTTTATGTTGTGATAAATCAAAATACGTTAGGGTTCTTTTCACGTGTCGTGGAGGCAGGGGTTAGTGGGTGTACGTGCCAAGGCTTTGATAGCAGCAGCCGCTGTGGGAACAGCCACCTCCACGCCATTCTGCCCTTTGCTTCTGTGGCACACGTGCTTGATAATTAACATTAAAATATACATTCATCACGTATTCTTTATGACTTTCACTGCCATCAACAAAAATTACCAACATCAAATTCTAAAGCATCATCATCACAAAAGCAAAAAAAAAAAAAAGAACAGTATATACCCAGTAAAACTCCTCACCTTGTCTTGTTACCACTTTACGATGACAAATCCCAACACCAGCGTCCAGGCTCCCCACGATTACTGCGATCCTGGGTATTTTCCACTCTGACCTTGGCTGTTGCTTCTTTCGGTGATTGTTGGCGCCTTGAACTGCTGAAGCCCCAGGTTGGGCACCACAAAAGTGGGTTAGACCTGCCCAGCAGCCACCGCCTGCTGCCGCTCACTCCTGCTCCTCAGCAGGACGGGGGAGAACATGGGATGAGAAAGCTCATGGGTGGAGGTGAAGGCAGGGAGATCACTTCCTTGTTACTGTCATGGGCAAAACAGGCATAGCTTGTAGAAAATTATGTAATTTACTGCCAAATAAAATAGAGCTGTGTGGTAAGAAACAAAAAGACATTAAAAAACTGCTTTGCTGCCCCCTTGCCATTCCCATCTTCCCCCCTCACTCCCGACCCCTCTCCCCACCCCGAGGGACCAGGGATGGAAGGGGAGCANCCCTCCTCCTCCTCTGCCCTGGGGCTCCCTCTGCTGCTGCTCCCTCCTTGCCTTCCTCCTCCTCTGCCTGGGCCGCCTTCAGCCCTTTGGCAAACCTCTTTTCCCCCCGGCGCCCCCAGCGTGGCTGAGGGGCTCAGCTGTGTCCTGCGCTGGGGCCCTTGGAGCCGGCTGGGACCGGCTGTGTCCGGCACGGGGCAGCCCCGGCCGCTCCACACACAGGCAACACCTGGGCACGGACACTCTGATACAATCATGTGTATCCCGTTTCTTTAATTGAATATGGAATTGGGCAAAATGTTGTGGGTTTCAACTTGTGAAAAACAACATATGCTTTTACTGGGATGCTGTTAGTAATGAATTTTGACTTCAGACCTACAAGGGTACTAATGAATGTTCCGTATTTTATTTGGGATGTAAGCTGTAAAAAGATGAGCACGAGTTTGGGAAGTGCTGCCTGAAGTGAGCAGTTTGTATCCAGAGAGCACGTAGGCGTCTCTTAAGATCAGCTTTGATACGCCATTTCAACGGTAGTTTGATGCAGATGGATTTTTCTTGAATTTTCTGCAGTGAAAGGGGAGGCATCTCTAATCCTACTTAATAGTAGGTTTTTATTTCTGACTGCCTTTTTTTTTACATATGCTTGCATTTCTGGTTTTCTCTGTCCATAACCGGCCCTCCACTTGATGCCTATCTCCAGCAGCCAGAAAGGGGATGTCCATGTAGCTGGTCAGTGTAGACGTGAGATGGTGGCCGAAGAGCAGTGCTGTGTGCTCCTTCCTTCTCCCCAGGGCTGAGCGTGCCTTGTCCACCTCTCCCACCCCTGTCAGCCCAGAGGACAAGGGGCCGGTGCTGCTCAGAACATGACAGCGCGTTGCTCTGCTACTAATGAGAACAAAATCAAGTTGTGCCTCATAGAATTTGGCGAAGGCCAGTGAAAAGGAAGCTGATCAGAAAAAATGAGTATTTAGATATGTTGGACCCATGCGTGCTGCCTGTTTTTCCAACCAATCTGTAAAGACATTCATTTAACTTGGGCTAGAGTGTCTGCTTTTCTCTGTTCGTCTGTCCGCATCATTTCCTCTCGGTGTTTTTCAGCCATCTTCAATTCCTTGCGCCTTTTGTCACCCGCTACTCGTTAACTGCATCATGTTACTACTCCTCAACCACCTACATAATGATACCAGTTATTCGCATTCTCCTTATCTCACAAAATGTGTAGAATGGGTTTACTATTAAGATAGAATCAGGATTTTGTTGTGAAAGAGATTTTATTACAGTCCTTGCTCTGTATTTCACACTGATAGAAAGTTGTTCAGTTAAGTGGAGACTTGCAGGAACAGAACAGGATTCTCATCATTAAGGAAACTTAATACTGCATTGGAAAGTTAGATCCTATTTTAGCTCTCTCAGATCCTTTTTGATAGGTAGTAATTGACTTCAGCGTACACTAGCAGTTGCCACCTGTGGTATTTCTCACTTTCTTGAGAGGTTGGGATCTACGTTTGCAGGAGAGAGAAACAGTCTGATCCGCAGCTAAGGTCAGTACTTTGAACATATCAAGCACTGTGGCCCTGCAAGTGTTATGAAATTGTTCCCTGGTGTTTCTGAAGTCCCCAGATACGATGCTGATGTGCTCTGCACAAAACAAAAAGCCACAAACACCTAGAGGAAATTAAAAGCTCTGTATTTAGAATACAGTTTGCACAAAGCGTCGTTAATATGTGATGGTACTACATATTAAGCAGCAAGGAAAATAATTTTGAATAGCTGCTCATTAATTGTGCACCAGTTATCTCAATTTACAGATATGGAATGATGAAGTTAACTTTGCAGTTCAATGAAGTTCTTTTAACACAGAGGTTTGTATGTTTGTATCATTCCCTAAGTGTTTAAAAACAACGGACTATAGGTAGGTATGTTTTACGAATAACACATGTGATTCAGCAGCAACATGTAAACCATTAAATCCATTGCGAAATGTAGGACCGGTGTTGGAATAACTAACAGTAGCATCATAACTTGATGTAAACTAGAACATGGGGTGCTTTCACAAATAATGGTGACAGCTGGTGTAGATACCATGTAGATCTTAAAGGTTCTTGAGTCTCCTTCACAACCCTAAGGAGGCCTGCACAGTAGTGGCACGACTCTTCTGGCTGTTTCTCCAGGCTTGATGTCTCTTGCCCCGTTCCATGCAGTGTGAATCCTCTAGTGCCCATTCCAGTCTCTCTTTTTTGGGTACCTCCCCCCAGTCTTTTTATTGCCAGGTTGTCATCTTCAAGCTTGTCATACTTGTCACTCCACACTACCTTTCATGATTTTTGCCTTCGTTTCCTTTCCCGAAAGGTGTCATTTACCCTAATATCACAGTGCCTTTATTTCCCACCTCATGCTTCTTGTATAATCTTGCTGTCCTTCCTCTGCCCTCCAGTCTCAGGGTCTTGCTCTAGGTCCTTTGCCGAGCTGCTCTAGGTTGTCTTCCAAATCACAGCTCCTTTTTTCCCTTCTTTCCTGCATCTTCCTTTTCAACATCCCCCGTCAGACCTTGAGGTGCACCTCTCTTACCCTTTCTGCACTTAGGGGGACCTGCTGTCTCTTCAGCATCTTTAAATACCATTGAGTGTGCGTCCAAACCCACTGGGAAAGATCCGACTTCGTAGCCCTGGGCTTGATGTGGAGCATGTGCAGCCCAAGTCCAGTGCTGGAGTCTCCTCTCTGAGGAGGTTTGAGGCTGTAAGAGCCAAAAAAACCTGATAGCTTGACTAAAATCAGGCAGACTTCCTTTGAAATGGTGAAAGCAAACATCCTGATACAACACCCATCTCATAGCAAATTACGCTATGTCCCTGCTCAAAACTATGTAGGCCTGGGCAATTTCCAAAGGTTGCTTTTAACATTAAAAGGCCTGACTAGTCCCCTAAAAGTCAGCTAGCCAGCTTGGGGCAGAAATGTCACATGGAAGCAATAGACCTGATCAGTGAAAGCACAGCGAAGTTGTAGGAAATGGAAGATGGATCTTTGTGAACTTAACAGGCCGTGTTGTTAGCATCATTTACGAATTAAACATTGTTAAATAAACTTAAAACCAGACCTAGGTTGGTGAGCCAAACGATGTTGCTCTCCCTTGAGACACCAAAAAAAAAAAAAAATTGTAATAAAATATTGTATTTTGCCATGTTGAGCGTGGTGTCTGGGTGTTGGGCTTTTCTCTACACAGTCCCATAATACACAAAGGCAACACTGTAGTTTTCTTTTATAAGGTCTGGAAATTTTGGGAATTTTAACAGGATAACAAGCTAGAATTTACAGTATTTGTGTGTAATCGATACGTATCACCATTTTCTGAAAGCGTTGCTCTGTCACTCTATCAGTACTACAGTGATTTAGAGAGTGATAACCCATTTTAATTGCCTTTTCTCTCCTTCCCTTCATGCTTTGATCTACTATAAATCATTGGCGTTTTACTAAAGGATCTGTGACTTCCCCATCATCCTTCCCCACATGGATACCAAGTGTCCCATCAAATCCAATAGGGAAAAAAAAGCTTGATTATTTACATCCAAGTTTTTATTATGCAGTACCACTATCACAGAAAGACCGGCAAGGCTTTGAAAATAATTTAGAAAAAGATAACTTCGTCTCTGGCTCCTAAACATTACTGTTGTATTATCTCAACCAAATGTGAAATCAATATGATACATTATATACTTTAATGATTTATTTCAGTTGTCTTGCTTGGAAGTCCAAGTTGGCTTCAATTGTTTTATTCATGTGTTAGCACTTAGCATGTCTTGGAGATAAAAGAAAAGCGTTTCTTACTAGAGAGATAAGATACTGTCATACCTTCTGCAAGGTGATTTATTGTAGTTATTTGTTAAGATACGCTGCTCTAAATATATGTCTAGAACAGTCTTTGGAATTGACATCGTTTCCCTGAGAGATTGTGATGATGGTTGTTTCAGGCATGTACACATTGCATATTGAGAAAGGTTATGTGGAAACCTGAATAAAATTTTAATCCTGTTTTCTTCTTGTTTACACAGAAGGTGAAAGAGCTTTACCGTCAATACCAAAGTAAGTGTTACGCTTTCTTTTCTTAAATATTAAAAAAATGTTTTGAAAAATAGTTTTACTTAAGTGCCGCTTTAGGACTTTTTATACGTGCTTAATTTTTATTGTTGCTTTTGGATTCTAGGACAAATAGCAGACGGTCATTTGGGACCATGGGGCATAAATGACTGACAGCGGCACTAAACTATACAGATATTAGAAATAAAATCAGAGGAAAGAAGTGCGTAATGCATAGAACATATTTGACAGTAACAAAAGAAGGATGTTTTGGAAAAGACTTGACTGGGATTCAGGCTATTTATTTTGAGTCCATGAGTAAATGTAATTATAGGAATGATGCTAAACAGTTTTTGAATTGTGGTTTCAGTCTGTGAGTCAGTCAGTGCTCTTGTTTTTCCTATTTGTCCCCTTTTTCTGCTTATGTGAAATACAGAAATATTTTTTTTTTCTCCTAACATAAATCTGTCGTCTTGCCTTTTGTTAATAAAATTTCCATAATGGGGCCCGTCTGAGTTGGGATCTCTTAGGTTCAATGTAATAGAGGATACCGTTTACCTAGCAAATACTTTTTAATCTATTTTTTTTAAATGCAGTAATGTAGAAAAATTCTTCTCTGATAGTAATTGTGGGTTGTAGAAAATGCTAATCTATGTTTGGCGAATAGAGTTGCCTTTTTTTCTCTGGCTAGTTTTATGGTGATGCTGTATCCGAGGTATGCTGAGACGTGCTATCTGCATCTAATAATTCTTACTTAAAGTATGCTAAGATACCTCTCTGCAGTTCTCTCCTTCCCAATAAGGTAAATAAGGAACGATTTGTAATTCAACTCCGCTTGAACTAAGAATATTTCTTATGTTGTTGGTGTCCCATAACACGGTGGCAGGCAAGCCTGTTAATTCTTCCTGCTGATTCTCTGCATTCCTGGTGTCAGTGCCGAGGTCTCCATCCCACCTGGCCAGTTTTGGTGGTTCTCTCACCTTTCCACGTGCAGTTTCTTACTGTGGCCTCTTCAAGTTCAGTCTTTTAACCAAACCACTTGTTTTTTGCTTTTTTTTTTGCAATCTGGCTGCTTTCCCTGTAGCCACGTTCACACCTAATTTAAAGCCATGAGTTGAAAGCCAGTCTCATCAGATTGTTTTCCTTGAACTTTATCGGGCAGTGTCACCAGTAGCAGGAGATAACTTTTGAAAGCCCAAATGAAATTTAGCAGTTTCTAGTGTGTCCTCGCTTCCTTTTTCCTTTGGGACACAGGGACCGTGCCTACTTTGACCCAGCCACCTCCTTCTTTTTCTTCCTTGATTCCTGGAAGAAGTCCAGAATTACTATTATTACTTTTTTAACTACTGGGTAGAGTATGGAACACAGTTTGTTCCTCAATCTGCAAGAAACTAGCCACTTAGATACTAGCGATCCCAGGTCCTGCTGCAGTCCTCGCTAGCCAGGTAGCTTGCTCGTGGTGCAGAAAGAGAGGAGTTAAAATGCAGGGAGGAAAAGGAAATGAAAGTCGAGGCTGGAAGCAGTAAAATTGGTAAACTTAGCGTGCACTCATATGGAAGAGGAAAACTTGTTTTTAGTTAAATAGATATGACTGAGAAACACAGAATAACTTCCTAATTACGTAGATTTTATCCTTTTTTTATTTGCAGGCATTTCTGAGATAAAATAAGGTTTGAAGGAAAAACTTCTTCCCGTTTTTGGGACACTTTACCAAAACTGAATTTGTACGCTTGACTCGGTTGAAACAAAGGCTCCACCATATGCTCTTAGTCTGGCAGCAGAGGAATGGGCTTTTTTTCAAATATATAAAACTACTAGCCAACAGCGTCTTGCATCTGGAAAGATTTGCCTTTGCCAGATGAAATTCCAGATTTCTGAAAGCATGAAGTGCTGTGCTCTCTTACCGTTAAAATTATGTGTATGTATGTACGTGAACAAAATTTAGAAGAATTCATTGGAATTTCTGATACTAGTGAACATTTATACCTAACTATGTTTAAGTGTAATTGTTTTTCTTCATTTACTTGACGTGTAACTTAATTTAAAGTTGTTGTATAGGATAAGTCACGGTACAGACAAAAACTCAAGTCATACTTCATTTCCAGTAGATGATAAAGTTAGAAGCACCGTCAGATTACACACATTGGTAATGTTTAGACATGCACGGCTTGATCTTAAAAGTTTGTAAAACTTGGGTTTTGTTTTTTCCTTTACATTTGCTCTGTCGTTGTGAATCACTATGCTAATTAAAACGGTAACGCATTCTCTCCACTCTTACTCCCCCGGATGGGTTTGAAATGGTAGATTCCTTTCTGACTTCTCTCCCCCTCAAAAGCTGTCACTGTGGGAAATGGATTGGCCCTGCTAATTACAGTAGGTGCCCTGTTAGGATGAATTCGCAGTGTATGTGACCGTGAAGAATGTACAGCATTCAGCGATTCCAACCTCTGTTTTACAGGCTGGCCAACAATGAGAAGCAAGGAGTAAGGTCACACACAGTCTCTGTGTCAGGTAAGGCTCATAAAAAAAAATAATATACAAGTTTATTTATAAAGCTAGCAGATGTTTAGGCCGTTTTTTCACTCGCAGTTAGCTCACTTCTTGCTACATGGTTATTGACTTTCCCGAGGCCGGAGCTGTGCTGCCTTTTATAGTGCAGTTTCTAAAGAGAAACTTTTTGCAGCCATCCCGTGTAGCGTCACTTGCCGGAACAGCCGTATCCCTGCAGTCACGCAGGGACGGAACACTTCAAAGCAAGGCTGCTCGTCAATATTTTCCCTTAGCTTTGTAATGAAGTAGAATGTGGTGGGCTAGAACTTAAATTACCTGGGTATGTGTTAATTATGAAGGAGCTGCTTTGAAAAGTGAAAATAGGCAATTAAATATTAATCATCGCTTTTCAGAAAGAAGAAACTTAATAGCTTTTTTTGTGTAGCTGCTGTTTAGATCAAAGCACTTAATTTTTCCTATTGAAAATCACAAGTTAATTGAAGGTTGAGCAAGTGAGGTAATACATGTTGTTTCTATAGCTTATAGGTTTCTAAGATTTCTCTTAGTTACTGTGGGTTGTTTTAAGTTTTTATACTTGAGAACGTTTTTCTTTCACAGAATCTCAGAACAAATCCTTTTGAGGGATTGATTCAGTGTCTTAGTAAGAAATACATTTCTAAATCCTTATACATAATATTTATTAAGGAGATTTTCAATGCAAAAGGCTTGGGGAGGTGTGGCTGGAGAGCTGCCTGGCAGAAAACGACCTGGGGGTTCTAATTGACAAGCGGCTGAATATGAGCCAGCAGTGTGCCCAGGTGGCCAAGAAAGCCAATGGCGTCCTGGCCTGTATTAGAAATAGTGTGACCAGCAGAAGTAGGGAGGTGACTGTGCCCCTGTACTCAGCGCTGGTGAGGCCACACCTTGAGGATTGTGTCCAGTTTTGGGCACCTCAATACGAGAGAGATATCGAGGTGCTGGAGAGAGTGCAGAGGAGGGCAACGAAGCTGGTGAAGGGCCTGGAGAATAAATCTTATGAGGAGCGATTGAAGGAGCTGGGAGTGTTTTGTTTGAGGAAGAGGAGGCTGAGGGGAGACCTCATCACTCTCTACAACTACTTGAAAGGACATTGTAGAGAGGTTGGTGCTGGTCTCTTCTCACAGGTAATTAGCGCTAGGACAAGAGGGAATGGCTTCAAGCTGCAACAGGGTAGGTTTAGACTGGACATTAGGAAAAAATTCTTGACAGAAAGAGTGGTCAGACACTGGAATAGGCTGCCCAGGGAGGTGGTGGTGTCACCATCCCTGAATGTGTTTAAGAGTTGTTTAGATGTGGTGTTGGGGGATACGGTGTAGGGGAGAACTTTGTAGAGGGGGGTTGATAGTTGGACTCGGTGATCCCAAGGGTCTTTTCCAACCTAAATGATTCTATGATTCTATGATATGTTCCTGTAGATTTCTAGTATTTGGCTACAAACTTCAGGAACCAATGTTGTGACCCAGTGGAGTGTCCACCCCTGACTTACAGGGAGGCTGCAGCCCCATTTTAACAGTTATGTGAGCATTTAGTGGCACGTATTGAAAAAAATTACATATTTCATACAAGGAGGAGGAAAGATACGTAAATGTTTGATTAATTTCCTACTTTTCAGATTCCTTTCCCCACCCTTAACCTTTTTGTAAAGATGTTTGAGATTCACCCCTTGGCAGAGGAAGCCCAAGTAAACAGACCTCGTGCAAGAAAATAAATGAAAGGATCTGGAATTCAAATGTGTATCAAGCTGTAGAGGTGTAATAGAGCTTCTTCGGTTACTGTTACCTCCCAGAGTCAAATAGCAGCTCTTCTTCCTTCAGTACCTATCAAGCAAGCATGGTAGATAAGGTAGACAAGCATGAAGCATGGTCAGCGTGTTCTCTCTTGATTCTTACCTGTGTGGTTCACTTTAGTTGTTAGAAAAAGTTGAAATTTCTTAAGTGACTAGTGCTGTGCTTTTTAATCGTTCCACTCACAGGAAAAAAAAGCTAATCTTCAGGACAAAAAAGTCCTGCTCCCCTGCCACCTCAAATTTTTACCCCTTCAATTTTTCTAAGAATGCTGATATACTTTAAATACTGGAAGCAGTAATAAATGCTTACTTCACAATCGTTTATTGCTGTCACGTTGACTTTGCTAATTTAGGTATCTCTTGATGCGTTATAGCTGAAGTACTGGTGTCTGAGCACAAACTCACTTCTCTACTCTTTTGAAGTAGTGTTTTGATATTAACGTAGGGAAGTTAGTTACAGTAACCCAGAACTCTGACATTCAGGGCATCACATGAAGGTGAGTGATGGGCACATCAGAGCTTGCTGTAGCACCGCAGAAACAGAAGTAGCAGCGCTGGAGTTGTTCAAGAGACCATCAAGGAGGCTGTAAGGCGCAAAGCTGCTCCTGATGCCATAAGCAAAACAATAAAATTAAACCAGAAAATGTCCTTCTCTTTCTTCCCAATACCAATAGCAAAACCAACTAGGTATTTTCCTTGCATTGTGGTAAGGTTTTGTATCTTTCCCCAATGAAATCATTGTGCTTGATTCTTGCTTTTTATGCCGTGTTACAAAGCACTGGAAAGGCTGACATAATTCTGGAATGATTCAAGCCATTGCATTTATTATTCGTTCTCAAGGGTTCTTCTTTTTAATATGGGTACCTAGAACACTGGCGTGCTTTTTTGTTGTTGTTGGTTTGGGTTTTTTGCCCAAAAATGATTTGAAATGCGTCGAGTGTGGCATGGATGTCAGTATATTAAATTTAAATCGCAGACAGATCATTGAGATGAAGTGGCATAATAAGGGTTTTTCCTCGGGAGGTGCTTTCTGTAAAATCGCTGAGCCCCCAAAGGAATCAACTTGTTATAAATGAAGCAATACTTCATGTAGATGTGAAGAAGTGTCACTCCTGTTGTCACACGTAACTGATCCGTCAGTATGGAACGACGGAGGCAACAGATGTACGTGATGTTCAGTTAACCTGAGAGTTCCAGGTCAGCAGCAGCTGACAGCTGACAGCATCCCGTGCAAAGCCAGCTGTGGGTGATGCTAGGGTGGTTTGCAGAAGAAGAGCTTTTTCTCTGGTGACATTTAAATGACTTGGAGCAAAGGGCATCAAATAAGACGAGCTTTTATAACTTACTGACAGCTGTAGCATCCTTCATGCCTTTGGTGGGTTAAATCATAAATTAACTCCGCCGTTTGATTTCAGTGAAATCGCTCCCCTTTCTTTAGACCTCTCCCGATGCTAATGCTAAATAGCAAAAATTTGAGACAGACATTCAGCAGGAAAATTAAGCAGTCAGACATATTTATAGTATTAATACCCTTAGTTCTAAAGGAAAGTTTCACAGTGAGTTCCCCGCCACAATTTGGGGAAACCAGCAATAGCCAAAAACCAGTGTGGAACACGGATTTGGTGGTCTAAAAGTTCAGGTGTTTGAAGTTTGGTAAGTTTAAGAATGAGCCTGTTAATGAAAGATGCCTTGTCTTTCTTTTTTGAACTATTTATTAACATACCTTGAAATATTTCTGGCCTAGTGAAATGCAGACTTGTTCTTTCCGAGTGTTGCAGTATTCCAAAGCATACAAAGATACAAGGTTTTTAAATACTTTTTTCCCCCCCTTGCTCTAAATAAAGGCCTTTTCAAACTAGTGAAGGGTGAAGTTGGTTCCAGGAATCCAAAGCAGGAGATTGCTGGACCTGAGAGCCAAGAAATGTTCTCCTACGGCTGTGTATCACTGAACCAGGTTTCGCCACACACCTCTTGCTGCATGCTTCTGCTTCTGGTTTCTTCTGGTATTATTTGTCTGTCTTGCTTCTTTAAATTCTATGTTCCTTGCAGTGGGCACCATCTTTCACTGTGTGCAAGTAAGACGCCAACCAAATTCCTCTGTTTTTTTAAAGCACAGTAATAATCTTATCCCTAAAATTTTACATTTGGTGGGGGTGAGGGTGGGTTTATAAATAAATTTAAATAAAAAGCCCAATTAAAGATGAGCTGGATTTCAGATTTCTGTGGTATACACCTGATGATTTGATTTAAGTTATTGTGATTCACCAGAAGCAATTAGTGTTTTAGCTAACAGATAGATAGTTCCAACTTTTATCTCCTTCTCCCTCTACTTCTGTCTTTATATTAAGAAAGAATTCTTTGTCCTTAGCCAAGAGCGTACGCTCAGGAAACAGTAAGGCTAAACTATTTGCTCTGTGCAAATAGTATATCAAATCTGTAAGAAGTGGCATAGCAGTTTAGTATAATTTTATTGACCAGATTTCCTGCTGTTTTGCTTGGAGTCGCCTTATTAAAATGCTCTACTCCAGTCTACAGGAACTTATTTTGGCCAGCAGTTTGTTTTGAAATAGCAAACATTCGCCTTAGTAAGGTGATGCACGTATTTCCTGATACACATATTTCCAAAAATAATAATTTACCTAGTCAATTATATATTATAAAAAGTTCTTCATAAAATGAAGTCAATAAAGCCTTAGTTTACTTGCTCCCTTTTTACATAAATTCGGTCTGACACAGAGTTCTTTGGTTTCTCCTGCCCCATCCTCACTTAGGTAAATATGACTGGGGAGAATAAACATGCTTTTGCTTCCCTTGGCTAATCGCTCTGCCTCCTTTGCACTAGAGAATCCCGTGGCCAGAAATTTTTTTAATCGTAGCTCAAACCTTACTTTATACGCGGTGCTACAGAATATGACATTTCAGGCCCGCTGGTTTCAGCACCTATTGAACAAGCCTTGGCGGCGTTAGGTTCTTGGCAGTGCTAGGGTTACGGTTGGACTCGATCTTAACGGTGTTTTCCAACCTAAATGATTCTATGATTCTAAGCACTCGCTCTTGACACTTGGATATTCAGGTACTGCTGAATAAAATACCATCTTTTTGGGGAGGGAGCTGGAACTGGAGAGATGATAGTAAGGAGGAAGATGAGCATGTGCCTGAAGAGGGTTTTAGGGGCTGCCCCAGGGTTGGTCTTGCTTCAGAGCGGGTGCTGGTTTTGCAGCTTTACTCTGTGCTTATTTGGCATAGGAAATTGAAAGGTGTTTAAAAATACGATCACTGTTTCAGATGCTCAGGCAGGCTGTTCAAGCCATCTAAGTAACAGACCCCAGGGCACATGCCTTTAATAGGGAAAAAGGTATCTTAAAGAGAAATTCATTTCTCATCTTGTTCCCTGGCTGGGGCAGCCGGTGTTACTAACACAAGTAGCTTTTTAAGGTCACAAAGGGTGTAGCTGTAAGTGTATAGTAATATGATGGCATAAATTTCTAATAATGCTGATGTGCCATTGCCTCTCTGTAGAGGGAAAAAAGAAAATTTCTTTGCTTATAGTGACTCTGTAGGAAATTATAACTGCATCCTGTGGTTTAGATATATCCAGTAAGATGCCCTGCAAAGGACAAATGAGATCTCTTGGAGAGAACTTCCTTATAGGAACTGAAGGATTTTAGCATCTTGAAAGAGGGGCTTCTCAGGAAGTTTCCAGGTTCTGCCTTAGAAGCACGGGTTTATAATATTACACTTAAATCGCATATTGTGGTTCAGTCCTGATCATGGCAGTGAAGTGGCGTGAGAGTTCTTCTCTAGGATGCTACTGATGAGCAGATCCTGAATTTGAAGTAGTTGCCAATTTAGTCATACCACTTAGCTGAAATTTCAGTTTGAATGAAAAAAAATCTCTTTTGAAGGAGAGAAACATGATATAAGTGAGATTTTAGCATGCAGAAAAAAATTATATGGTATAGGTCATCCGTGAGAGAGACTTCCAGCAGGTTACCTAGAGCAAACTGAAATATAGCAGGAGCCAAATGTCAAAATGCGACAAACAGGAGAGGAAAAAAATAATAAATATCTTCCCCTGATTTCAGTATTACAACACTTTAAAATGTTCTTAATGAAGGAGGTGTCGGCATGCGAAAGGACCTGAATGTACGGGTGAATGATGCGGGCTAATCACAAGCAGAGCTGGGAGCAAGGGTGGAAAGACAAATACGATGTTATTGACTCACTTCTGCTTGCAAAGCACAGTGCGTGCTCTATGCAGTGATTCCGTGCTCGAAATGAAGGTCTGCCCTGTGCTCAACTCTGAAAGAGTTTCTTGTGTAGGACTTGGATTTCCTAGTTCCATTTGAATTAGTTGGTAGGGGGGGAAAGGTGTTCTTTGCCTGAAGTTGTAAAGTTGGGCTTTTTTTACATGCTCGTTTTATCAAGTCACTCCAAAAAGACAATGCTGAGAAGCATAAGTGAATTTTTAAAATGCAAACTTGTATCTTGATGCTTATGACTGTGTCTGCCAGCTCACTTAGGTCATCCTCTACAGCTCGCTTCTGAAAAGGAAGACTAACAGTGTTAGCATAAATTACATAGCCTTACATTCAAATTGGTAAGTAATTAGAGGAATATAAAGGCTCTATACAGCTGTAGCTGTGCCGTATGGTCACAGGACTGGGAGACCTTCAAGCCTAAGGTTTTTTACAGATTAATTTTGTAAACTTTGAGCAAGCCATTAGTCTCCAAGTTCACAAAGTTACTTCCTTCTTAGCTCACCCAGCTATTCTGCTAATTAATAAACTTAAAGTTTATTATACCCTTAATGCTAGTAAATTACAGTATTTCAGATTCCTGTCACGGTTGAATAGGCAGGTGTGTTCTCTTTTTGTATTTTAGACTGACTAAAATGCTTCTCTTCATGCACAAGAAGACCAGACCGAGCTGCAGTGACAGGCTGAACAGATTTCCTCCGTTTCAGTGCTTAGGAAGTTACCGCATTGATTTCCTCCGTCTGTGGTGTGGGTTAAAGAGTTCTTCCCCTCCTACGCTCCTCCTTTGTGATCCGTTTATTTGACTTGAGCAGACACTTTTGCTTTACTGGTAGTAACACTGTAGCATGACTAAAGAAATGTTCCCTGCAGTATTAGGTTTGGGGGTTTGTTTATATATAACCATACTTGATGTGACAACTGCACAGTGCTCATTTTCTTTCGAAAGGTTGAAAACAAATAGATGTATTCATTCTACTGATTTTTTGTCAGGGTTTTTCCTCAAACTGCTTTAGGAATGTACGAATAAATGGAATGGGACATTATCAGTTTCAACCTTCCAGTATTGGTTATTTACTCATACAATCCTAACGAGGAGCTCCAGTAGTAACGACCCTCTAGCCTGGTCGCTTCCTTTCTAACGTAGTCCGTTGCATAGTAAGTGATTTGTTCTTTTCTTTTTTTTTTTTTTTACACAATAATTTTCATGAATATTTGGTATAGAGAAGAGGAAATAAATTAAAAAAAGAAGTCCAGTGCAGTTGTCAGCAGCATTTCTGAGCTTTATGGGCATTTAGGTAGACACCACTGGAAGCCAGTGTGCAATAGTAGAAATCCTTCTAAGTGGTATTCATTTCAAGCAGGCACTCTCTCTCTAAACTCCTGAAAAAGTCTTGGAAGTCTTTTTTTTTGTTTAACTTAGAATCAACTTTTTACCTAAATAAACTTTCTTTTGCAGCTAGACTTCGAGGTGCGGTGAGTTTAAGACAAAGCAGTGTTCCACGTAGTCTGGCAGAATAGTTCAGCAGACTTTAGACAATAAATCATAAAGGCAAAGTTTGAAATGCAGAAGAGGAGTTGGACCCCGTATCGCAGGGCATCAGGACACGCACATGAGGAATTAAACCCACTTTTGTCGTTTCGATGTGCCCTTCATATGAAATAGGCTTGTCAGGTTTCACTCAGCTTCTGCTACCCGGGGATCAATGCAAGACTGAGCAGCGTTTCAGCACTTCAAGCTTAAATTAGATTTGTAGCCTGAGCAGATGGGTCAAGAGTTGAAACATCTCTTCCCTTTTCGATAGCTTGCGTTGCTTCCAGTGACTCTATGCCTGTTCTTCTGTTTCAGTACGGAGTATCGGATTCCTTTATTCTCATTTCAGTAGTCTCTTAAAATAACTGTAGGATTTTTTTTCTTTTCTTTCATACTATGTCTGAAACTTTTTATGAATGTTACCCCAGGTTTATGTTAGAATGAGAGCGCCGAAAATGGTGCTGTGTGATGTTAGGAAGATAAGTCCCTAGGAGTGCGGTAATGTGGTATACACGGAAATACCGAAACACTAACTTACGCAATAATTTTGCCCTCTCCTTGCATCTCTTTTATTTTTTAGCATTGAATATGATTAATGTTCTGTCACTTCCAATGGCACGTAAATTTTCACAACTGATGAATGATTTCTGTTTGTTTACCCCAGCAGTTTTTATAATGGTCCTTTGTTGTTTAGGGTGCAATGATAAATCTCACCCACTTGTTTTAATTTTGGATTAAAATTGGCGTCTTAGCAAAGCATGGCTTGTATCTGGGAGTGCCTTACCCATTAGATTTGCATGCGTGAAATTCAATATGCAGCCTCCAGATTGGACTGTGATCGAACACACTTAATACACCTTTAAAAAAAATCTGCACATTTTCCCTCAAAATCTGGCCACTAAAAACTGCACAGCTCTGTATAAGATGGTGCTTTTGTGTAAGTACAGCTGCTTTGATGGCTGTTAGGTTTCTAGAATCTATGAAAAATGTGAAGGTATTTTAATTAAAAAGTAATTCTCCTTTTCCACCCTTCCTCCGCTCCTCCCACCACTGACTGGTATGCTGTCCCAGTATGCTGCTTCTGTAGTACTGGGCTTCTCTTCTGACACCTGTACCTCCAGCCTGTAGAACTCAAGGTGGCTGGACCCCACTTGAGTTTTGCTGGTGAAGGACTACCAGCAACAAGATGCAGGTTTTTAGTTGATTGGCTTTGTAAACCACCTCTCACATTTCCTGGGATAGAGGAGAGAGGGAAAAGAAGAGAACAGATAACAAGAAAGAAAAGGAGCAGCTGTCCTCGAGTTTGTCTTGTGTCCTTCTTTCTCACCTTGTGAAATCAGTTGTGGCTTCTTTGTATTTTCTCCTACTCAAAAATCTGCTCCTGATAAGCGCTTTGCTAATTAAATGCAGTAGGGTGAGTAGGAAAGGGGCCAGTGAGGACAGTAGCGTGGGGCGCTCGCCCAGAGATCCTTGGAGAGCTGAATATCAGTTGGCGAGACAGGTCTGCACCGGGGATAAAACTCCAGTGGCCATTTTCAGATCATAAAATATGTCAGTGTTGTATCTCAGTGGGACAGAGAAACTGTGTTCTTCCTTGTTGTATGTAACCCTGCTACGTGACATGCTTGTTTTGTCTTAAGTTCTTTTAAGGCTCCAGAAAGTCAGTACGTCCATGTTTAAGTCTGGTGACTGCCTCTTAAATCAGAATTTCACTGTAGCACAGTCCTAGTAAAACTTAGATGGGGAGCTTGCAAAAGGGGGTTACACTTCTGGGATAGACAGTGTTCTTTGTGTTGTCGATGGATGGTACATATAGTTGGCAAAAGCTAACTTTTTAATAGATTCTAGTCTCAGTTTTAAAAATTGAAATAAGAACAACTTTGCTGTAGAAAGGAATTTGAAGGAAAACACTAAATGCGCTTTAGAGTTTCAACAACATTCATATATCCGTTTGCGTATACAGAATTGTAATGTAAACCTTTACTTTTATGCTCATTCATTGTAGATGTTCTCTCCTGTCTCTTTTCTTTTATTTCCAAATAATTTGTTTCTGTTTTTCTCTTTCCTTTTCTTGCCTCTGTGTAAAGGAGTCAATCACTGTCAGCATAAAGTAAAGAAAGCTAGACGCTTTCTCCCTTTCGTCTTCTGTTCCCATGAGCCGCCGCCTAAGGGTACTGCACTGCTCTTTGTATAGGCTGCCTAATTAACCCAAAAAGCTGAATATACTAATGCAGTTACTGGTTTTTTGTACTACTTTAGCCTCAGGTAAACAGAGTTCCAAGAATAATGTCATTAAATTTCTGCTACCCTTTCCCTCCTTTTGAATTGGATTTTCGTGCCGTGTCACAAACTTGCTGGTCCCCGTTTTTATGGGGGACTTAGTTTTAAGCATCATATTCTACAACGACAAACGTATTAATAATCTCAGTTGTATAGCTCTGCAGCCCCCATCTACCCATGGGGTTTTTGGTTAATATATTTTTACTTCATTCTTGGACCCCTGATACAGCATGCTTATGAATGAAATAGAATCGCAACAATAAGCATCAGCTGAGATCACTTTGAATTAAATATTGAATACGGTGATGCTTTTGGCTGCATACTGGTTCAGCATTTGGTCTGGACCAGTTTGGCTTTGTTAGGGGTAAGAAGAATTGGAGTCATAGTTGCATTACTTTTACAATATTAATGCTCATTTTCCTTTTATTTACAAATAACGTCTAAAGTGCATCAGCTTTTGCTGTGGGTATTGGTGTGCAATAGGGCTGCTACTGTAAATGCAGAATATGGTGCTCATTTGAACATCTTCCCAGTAGAGCTGCCTCGTTTGCCACTCGTTTAAATTGCAACTTTGTGTAACTGCCATATGCTCTGTGTAATTAATGCTTAGATGGTTCCATTTCGTACTCGTGTCTTAGCGATAGCACAGGAGTGCATTTCCTTTGAAAGGGTCAACACCAACTCTACTTATCCGACGTCATAAGTGTACGTGCAAAGTCAAATTGAATTGACTCATCTATCTGGCTGTAGGAGATCTAATTTGTGGTGAAGCATTAAATAAAACCAGAAATTGACTTTCCTTAACAATGCCTTAAAAAAAACCTAGTTCCACTCCCAGATTTAATTTTTGTGTAATTTTGTGTTCAAAAGTCATTAACTCTGTTTCATCATACAAGCTTCTTAGAACATATCTTTGTGCCTTGGGTTTTAGGTGAGAAGTCTTAAATTCTGCTACTTTTCTGGTTTCTCTTGAGTCAGGTATATAAGATAACTGCAGTCTGAATACTTTTGGATTACTCATGAATTTAATAGTATATTTTCCCCTTCCCCTTCTCTGTCCCTTCTCTCTCCCCCTCTGTTTTTCTCTTTCCTTGCATGCCACCTGGATCTGCAGATGAAATTAGTGGGGACGGTAATATGTTTTCTAGTCTGTGTGTTACTAACGTGCAATATGCAACCTTTATATCCGTATGCTGCTTAATGCACATTTCAGTAATAAATTTTATACCGATTTTAATATTAAAAAGCGGTCTGCTTTGGACATTAGCCAATAAATATTGTACTTTACAAGCCGTGCAACTAACACTTTCCGCTAAACTGGAATTGAAAAAGGCAAAAAACCATTTCAGGCACACAGGGAAGTGCTATTGCATGCGTTTGCAATGAGAGCTCTGGCATGATGCAAAGAAGGTTTATAGGTTTGCAAGAGTGTCCATTCAGCTTGATTGAAATGGTTGTATCACACATTTTTTTTTGGTCGGTGGGTGAGATAATGGATGTAACATGTTGAGAAATGAGTCTACTAAGTGATGCTGTAAAGGCACGGTAGCATCAGAGTGCTCTGTTACCCACTGCTGCTCCTTGCTGTATGAGATAGGTTAATGTAGATTGAATACACGAAATATTCATAAGGTTTCAGCCACTCAAACCTCTAATTTTAAAGACAGATTTTAATGTTCTCCTTCAAAACTTTGACATTTATTACAAAATATTAAACTTTTCCAGACCTTTAAACTCTTTTGCCTAGAAAATATTGACTTGCTATCTTCTGCAAACAAGTTGGTGTTTGGTTTTGTTTTTTTAAACAAGTTTTTAGCTGTTTTTCTAAAGTATCCCATCTGATGTTGGAAAAAATTCAAACTGCTACTCCTGGTGGTATATGTGTCTTTATTCTTATAAATAGGAGGGACTAAAAGGGCATAAAAAGCAGTATGCAAAGGAAGGCGATAAGAAGAAATAGATAATGTCTTGTGACTTTCCTGTCAGTAAAATATAAAGGGGGTGTATAAATTGTCATCTCCCTTCTCTCCTTCAGATATAAATCATGTTAAGGTAATTCTACCTAAATTTTCTCTCTTTTTTTTAAAAGTTACAAACTCAAAGGGCATTTTTTTCTGTCATAAATTCAGAAATTTTATGTCAGATATTAACCCTGTATCGCTTTTTATTGGTGCTTATCATCTTTTATGACTTTTGATCTCTGATAAATGGAGGGAAAAGTCGTGAAAAAGGCAATATCAAAGAGGTGGTTAAAATCATAGATTAGTTATTATGGATTTAATATACTGAGATTTTTTTCCTGCTGTTTAACAAATACATTCAGATTTAGTAAAGCTCAAATGGACTCGCTCACCTGTACCACCAACGCTGTATCTTTGTCCAAAAGCGACCTATTGGTATTTCCATCTAGAAGAATCTAGGGTTGGCCAACAGGTGAACAGGTTCAGTGCTGGTTTTAAAATACGCAAGAGAGCAGCAGTAAACTATTACTCGTAAATATTAGTTTTACTAGACTTAGGACAGGCCTCCAAGATAGACCATCTCCTGGAATCGCTGCTTTCTTGCGAGTGTTCAGCGCTTGAGACTGCTGTATGTGGCACATCCTTCTTCGTAGAGCAGCCTGGAGAGCCTTGCCCAGCGGAGTTTTGCTTTGGGCTCTGCATGGGTTCTGGAATGTCTTAGCAGACATGGTCATAGTCTCAACAGACTTGGTTATAGTCTCCTACTGTGTGACTCTAATCGTGCGGTAAAGGCTGCATGAGAGAGAGGTCAGTTATCTTTTTTGCAAAACACTTTGAGCACATCACTGTTAATGCCTTGATTGAATTTTCCTCTAATTCCCAGAAACAATGCCAGGCACGTATAGGAATTATTTTCTCAATTCGTATTATATATATTCCTCTCCAGAGTGTTAAATGTGTAACAAAAAATATTTGTTTTGTTAATTACATACATTTAATTTATTTGGATTGGCTACTGAAGACCCTTTTCGTTTCAGGCTGGTTTTGGGCAACGTGTCAAAACCATGTGAAGTGCTCTGTGGTGTTCTGATAATGCTTTTATTATGAATGGAGTTCATTAATTTAAAAAGAGAGAGATGAACAAGCCAAGTCATTATCACATTTTGTAAGCGCATAATCTAGTGTGACAAATGTTTTGGTTTTTTAAAGACCAGTGTGGCACCAATTCTAGCTTCCAGACTTATAAAATTCTTCTCAAATATGTTTATAATATCTTTGATTCAGCCCGTTTTTTTTTACATAGATTAAGAACTTTCTGATATCCTCGAATATTAGCTTGTAACAACAATTGATACATATCACACTAAATAAATGTTAAAAACATCTTACCACAATATTACAAGGACGCAGAGTGATTTATCCCCATCACATTGGTGTTGTGATAATGGTTTCTTTCAAACAGGCGCTTATTTTTTTAGATCAAATCGGGGCTTATTTTCTACAAAAACTGTAGTTTATAGTCTAGGAAGAAAAAAACATACCAAGAAAGAGATTAGTGCCTCTGAAGTATGCTGCCTGTTTGGAATTGTGCACTGTCTCTATAATTAATCGAATTTTCATGAGGTGACTCAGTTTTGCTGTGTCCTAAATAGAGACGGCCTAGCAAAAATTTAAATGGCATAGAATTTCCTGATTCTGTTTTTACAAGACACGGTGTATTCCTACAGGAGTTTGGAAGAAAAATAGCTTTAATTTTAAGCAGTACAAAGTTAGGATCGTAAAACTACGTTTACTCACTGAAGTGTGTTGAACTTCAAAGATTATAGTAGTTTCCTAATTGTTGAATATGCAGTTTGTATGAAAATTAAGCCTCTTGTTGATGTGTGTGTATAATATTTATGAGCCTTGCTCTGGTTTCAGAGTTGGCTTAAGTTGGTTGAACTGAGGGCTGTGCCAAAAGGCTCATCCCATCCTTCCTTCCCGTCTCACCGTGGCTTTGTCCCATTCCCCATTCAGAACCTCTAGAAATGGTGCAGGGAGTTGTAGGGACGTATGTATGCTCCAGGGCAGATGGGGAAAAAGGGTAACTCGTGGCTTTCAGAGGTGGCCCCATATGTGGTCACCTGAAACCAACCCTGAAAACCACATACTGAATTTAAAATTACTCAATTTTGAGACTCTCTCTCTGTGCATTTGAAGTTGGCGAGTGGAATTTAAGGGCCTTGAAGTGAAAAATTATCTCGCTCTTATGGACTGGTTTTGTGACCCCCAGAGGAATTGATCTGCCCGTTAGGAAATGGCCTACGCACGCTGGGAGTTCTTTAGAGCAAGAGAAGGACCTTCTGATATGACTTGGCAGCATTTAAACCATTTTGAGAACAGATGACGTAAAAGTCATAAGTTTTAAACAGCAGAAGAAATAGACTGTTATTTTTCTGAAAATTTTGAGAATGGGTTGTTTTCAAACACTGTCCATGAGATGCTGGTTCTTGACTGCAAAACTGATGGTGAATTTCCACTAAACAAGGAAAATTGAGACTAATGCGAGAAAAATGGGTGTAAGGCAAGAGTGTGACTTAAAAGATCTTTTTGCTCTAGAAGAGTCTGGAAAACAGCTCACCTTGCCACACTGACAGTAGGTGGATGCTGCCCTGGAACATCTTTACTGTCTGTTCTGCCTGTTTGACATTAAAAACTAGCAAACTATTATTCAGACTTTATTGAAAGTAAAGCAATTTAAGCCATTAGTAATGTTTTCTCCTTACTGCAGTGGAATTTGCAGTTAAAAAGATTTTCTTTTTAAGTCAACAATTTAGATGGGTTTCAGGTACAGAACTTTTTTGAATACAAATGAATCTTCATTTTACTCCTTGTTGAATGCATCTATGTGACGTAGTATAATTGGCGCTGAGGTCATTGTCATACCATAAATTATGCATGAGCAAGTTTTTATTCATGCTATTGTAAATGCGTCCCAGCAATGTCGAGGTTGGGGGTTGCGACATATCAGCCTTGATAAACTGGAGATATTGTTCTGGAGAATTGTTTTCATCTGCTTTTCCCGAAACTCTTGAATTCCTCCCTTTACAGAGACAGATGACTATGCAGAGATTATAGATGAAGAAGATACTTACACAATGCCGTCAAGTAAGTACAGTAGTTAACCTGGGAATTTTTCTATCCTGAAGCTTCTTTGGTTTAGCAAGGACTGAATCTTGTATTTCAGCCCTAAGTAATATGTGTGCAAAGAAAATATTCTTTATGTTTTGAAAACCACTAGATTTGGTGGTTTTCAAGTTCAGGTTTTGAAGCAAATAAAACCAAATTCTGGTTTGCTGCTGTCAGTGACTTCACAGTGAAATTCCTTTTATGTCTCAAAATGTACATTTTTTGATTGTGATGCTGAACACAGCGCTTAAAGAATGGGTAAGATTTCTGTGATAAGAGCAAACCATTCGTAAAGCTTCTGTGTATTGGTGTCGAACTGTATGTCCCTCGCTCTAGGACAGACTTGCTGCTCTCGAATTCCTTGATAGAGGAAAGTCATCTGTACCACACGCAATTTTGTTAAAGATGAAAGACTTCAGGAACAAAAATAAAAATGCAAAGTTCTTCTGAGTCTTCATCTTTGAAGTCAAAAAACCAATGCATTAGCCGCCACAAGGATTTTGTCTTACAGCATATTTGAATTATAATCTTAATCTGTCAAGGCTAACTAATTTAACGTGGAATTCTAGTATTCTGATTTGAAAAGTTGTGTCTGCAAAATTACAGCTGTGTTTTGGCAACCAAGGGTTTCTCTAGAAGTAGACAATTGGTCGATAAGCCGACCTGCAAAAATGCCAGCTGTCGTTAGCGTAAGAGGGGTGGATGGTGGTAAACTGGTACCACGTTCTGCTGAAGAACCATCAATCTCCTTAAGGATTTCTGGAGTTTACCACCTGGCAGGAATGTTTCATGATCACCTCAGTGTTTACAGCACAGTTTCCACTCCTGTGGAAAATATTTGAAAAGCAAGAATATATGTTTTGAAAAACATATATATTTGAACGTAAATATTTGAAAAGCAAGAATATATGTTTTCCAGAAATAAACAGTCTGTTCTGAATGTCTTGCAGTAAGTCACTACATGATTCTAATAAAATAATGGCAGGATCAGAAAGTACTGTGATAAATTATATTTTTTTTTTCTTAACATATTACCTTCGTGTGGGTTTTTTTTTTCCTAATATTTTCATTTAAATTCTCATGAAAGTAATTACTTGTGGGCCCAGCCCTGGATGCTGCTGAACTCTTAAGTATGCCTTCAGTTCGAAGCCCAGGAGATGGGCTGCTGAAGTGAAATTCATTAAGTGCTTTGCCGGATTGAAGTGGGCTCAAGTGTTCAGCTCTCGAAGGACTGAGTCAGTAAAGATCACAAGAACAGACCTGTGACTTCTGCTAATGTAAACTTAAAATTGCATCAGTATATTTCTTCATTTAAAAAAAAAAATGTTGAAAAATGTTTGTCCTTGTCTTGATTTTGAGAAGCTTTATCTAAGTAAGCATTTGATTTTTCTCTTAATTGCACTGCAGAAAGCTATGGAATAGATGAAGGTAACAGGAGACCCTTTACCCATCCCTGTATGCTTGCAATCTGGAATGATGTGGAATTTTTAAGTTTACTATTCACTTTCATTTAATAAACATTATTTATTTATAGTTAAACCGGTTAGCTTTGGGATTTTAAAGAGGAAAATGCAGTACTTCAAAAAAAAAAAGGAATTAAAAAGGCATTTGTCACTTTCTTATCCAGCTCTAGATGACATTATTTCCGTAGTGTTAATGAAGTCAAAATCATCAGTTGTGATGTCCTAAGCTGGTTGATTATATTTTTTTTCTCTGAATATAATAAAAGTAGAGGTGAAAACATATACTGTACATGCTTTTCTGCTATTCCTGAAATATTTTTCCATGTCTGCTAGAAATTGAATTGCAAATGAAGCGATTCAATTGCAATTGATTAAATGTTTTGCTGAAGTACTGAGCCATTTTTATCAGTAATATTCGCAGTCTGTTAAACCACTAAGTTAACAAAATTGCGTAAGTCCACAAAACATCTCAATTTTACTTCGATTACACACTGATAGAGATGTAGTGCTCTCAAAATTTTGCTCTTTCATTTTATCTTTATTTGCCATGCTCTTGTTCCTGTATTTTTTTCTTGCAGTTACCTCTTTAAAAATTCTCCGGGCTCATTTGATGGTTCCAAAACCTAAAATACCGCATAGTGGAGTTCTCTTAAACAGATAAAGGGACGAGCGCACTAAGGTTGTGTTCAATATAATTGGTATTGCCCTAGGCTATTTGTATTGCCTTTTACTAACTATAATTAAGAAGGATTCAATTATGTCTCTTGCATTGAAATAAATAATGCATAGTAGTTAATTTAGCAGATTGGATTTCGCAATTCCTTTTTCGTTGCTTTGAGTCAAACGTTTGTTTAAGAGGTTTCCACTGTGTGTACACGGCGTTTGTCTAGGTTGGTGTGCAGCAAATGTTAATCGTAGTAATTCATCTGTGAGACATTTGAGTGACTTACTTCGAGTTTTGTATCTTGTGGTTTATTTCTTTGCCCTTCATCAGAAATTTGGTATTTTAAGTGCGTTGTATTCTTATAGCCAGAGATTATGAAATTCAAAGGGAGAGAATTGAACTGGGGCGCTGCATCGGTGAAGGACAGTTTGGAGATGTACACCAAGGAGTTTACATGAGTCCGGTAAGCCTCACTTCTGAAATAAAAATAAACAATAAAACCTTTCTATTTAAAAAAATAAAATAAAAAATAAATTTATTCTTTAGCTGCCTTGGTCTGAGTCTTCCAGAACGAATAAAAATTGACTTTGTTATTTATTTTTCTGCATAACCAGCATGTAGAGAATATACCCCACGTTTCAGATAAGTAGAAAATTAGCTCCAGAGTAGTTTTGCTGCTCCTATATCCCCCTTTCTTACAGCTCAGGAAAGGAACCAAAAGAGCCAAATAAACGATTCAGGACCATCCCAAAGCCAGTGGCTGAGTCAGAAGTCATTGCTTTTAACCCCAGCCATACACCTTCTTCTTTATTTTGAGTGTGTCCAAGCATGGTGAGCACACGTCCCTTTGGCCACACTCCCCTAGTGAGCAATCAGTGCTTTAGAACCTTTGCCAGAGTTAAAAACATTATTTATTGGTGTTCAGCCTGACTTGGGTTTAGGTTCAGCGTTCAGTGCAGAAGCTGCTACCTGTGTCAGAATCAGCGAATGTAACTTCTGTGCTGAAATAAAGAAGAAATCAGTACCCTACAACAGAGGGACAATAATGTTAAACGCGTGCATCTGCTTCTCCAGTGAGCATCTCACTAGATCTCCCACAAAGAAGCTTGTGTGTTAATAAAATTAATACTTATTCCTGAAAGAAAAGACAGAAAATACTTGGACACTGATCCAGCAAAACCCCAATGCACAGAAGTCACCTGAGTGAAACCAGTGAGGTTGGCAGGACTTGTGTAATTTCGACTGGTCGTTATGTGTTTCTTCTAGACTGCAGCTACAAAAATTAAGACTGCAATTTAAATGGATGAAAAATCAAGTTTGTGGAAAAAGAAAAGAGAAAGCTGGAAAATTATTTAATTTAAACCAGTTTCGAGCTTATAATAAACGAATTTTGCAAGTGTAAAATGAAGATTTATTTCTCATTTGGAGAAATTGAGTGTCTGGATTTTCAATAGATGAAGTAATAATTCATGTGGACAACAGTCTAGTCCTAACTTCAGAAACAGTATTTCGTAGAAAAAGCTGGTTAGGGTCCTAGGCGTGGTGGATTAAATAAACAAATCTTTAATGCAATATTTAAGTAAATAAATGAGGATAAATATTATCTATTTCAGACAAGTTTGAAGTCTGTTCTGATACCTTTATTTACAAAAGCACATCTGATATTCTTTGCATGAAGGGAGATTCTTATTTTTCATTTAATCCTGTCTACGTACAGTCTGTCTACTGTCTACAAGTACAAGGAGTACTTGAGGAGTAATATTTCACTGAACTTGAGGCACAATGGATAAATCTAATGCTCTGTAAAACCAATTAAAGTCCCCTTTTCTTAGGGACTATCGTTTTGAATATGCTGTCTCTCTCCGTTCTTTTTCTTGAATTGGAAAACAGATTTTATTCAGTCATCTTGTGTCTAGTCTGAGTCTTTTAAATGGCAACATCCTGATTACTTTCATTAATAACGTTTTACTACGTTTAAGGCACTTGAATGTGTGAAGGCAAAACAGAAAGGTATGATCATTAAATTTTAATGTACTAGTCAGTGTGTAACTTACGCTTTTGGAAGAAATCTTAACAATAGATAAAAGATTAGTTACAATAACATGATAGCTTTTCCATCCTTGTATATATTCAGCTCACGTGCAAAAACATAGGGAATATTTCTGACCTCTTGTTCCGCTACCTGAATTTTGAATCTGAAAAATCTCATTTATCCCCGTTCATTGCACTTGCAAAGTTCTTATTGTAGTCATTGTGCAGCATCCACCTCTTCTCAAATGCTGCTTACTGCCAGGTATTCCTGAAACATCACAGCCAGCCTGTATTTATAGGATACCAAATGGAAAAATGTATGTATACATATAGCATCCTATTGCTCAGATGTAAGCAATTCAAATGATACTGTCTTTAAAGGCTGATTTACTGTGGGATTAATCCAAAAATGTCATTTAAAATAGCATTTGCTGCTCAGTACATGAAGTGTTGCCAGTCTGATATATCCTCACTGTTCTGTCTCCTTATCTGAAAACAAAACATCAGCAAACTCCTGATTTCGGGCCTTTTCCTATATTTATTTTGCAAAATGTTTGGAGCCTTTGCTGGTTGCAGACGCTGAAACTCTTCCTTTTGATGCTCGTGTCGGTTATGAGGTGTTTCAAAAACTCTTATCTGTAACACCAGGAAAGGGATTGGTCTTGCTGGTCTCCAGAGGTCTCATCCAGGGTTGATTATTGAATTCTGATTTCAGAAGGGAATAAAATCATCTTAGTTTACCACCTGTTTTTCTATCTACTGTTTTTCTAACTGCCTATTTGCGTATGAGAGAAGGTTTTAGTCAATGTTTTCCTGCAAAGTCAGCTTGAAGAGCTATGTTGTGAGTAACTTAGAAAATAGACATTTAAGCCTGAAAAATGTAAATCTTATCCTAATTCTGATATTGTTTGTTTGTAAAAAAAGATTTAAAATACAGCAAGCATGAGCCTTAAAAACTAGGTGAGGACGTACATTAACCCTTTAGCCTTTTGGGGAAAGGTTAATGTGTAATCTTCCCATTAAACAATGCACAGTTCCCAGTTTCCCAGGTGGAAGGAAGGCCTACTAGCCCTCGAGCAGGCCTATACCTAATATAGAAGCTTAATTTTAAAACACTTCATCTGCTTTCAAGCCGTTAAGAACTTGTATGGGTGAACATCTGAGCCCTGCACGGTGTCGTGGGGATACACTGTGTTGTAAAAATACCATTTTCCAAGTAAGTCGTGGCATTTTGAACGCTAGTGAAGCTCGAACACCTAAAGCTTCTTTTCAGGAGAAAAAAGCTTGTCTGTAACTTATGGAAAGGGTATTCGAAAAACACCAAAGCAAGAGAAGAAGAAAGATGCCGCCGGAGCTCAGAGGCCTCCTTTGGGCTGTTTGAGTGCTTCTCGTTTTTCAATATTCAGAGGATAAGCAATCAGATGGTAAAATCTGTTTCTGATTTTGAATACATGTTCTGTTTAACTTGGTTTTAAGCCCTTGGTGTAACTGATTGTGAAGCCAATATGTAAAATCTTTATTTTACTTTGCTTTGCAGTTTGAGTTCAAACTTGTAGCCGGTCTTTGCCCTGCAAGAGCCACAAAAAGTCCTTTATTTGGCTTTCCAGGTTGCTTCCTTGCATAAGCCAAGTGTGGTTTTAGGCATATGTCTACTTGTTTCCTCTGCTTTTTCTAAATATTGACAAGAGTTTACCATCCTCAATAACGCAAAAAGTTTACGGCGCTATTCAGTTAAACTTACTATCTTTTGACATAATTTCTGTACGATTTAACATAGTTTAAAACAGATTGAATCTTTCCATAGGGCATTAGATGTAAATGTTGTACACTAGGTGTCTTGATTATAATAATATTTGAACATTTAAGCTTTCAAAATGTAATTTCTAAACTACAGATATTTTAGTGAATAAAGCATTTTTGCTAGAATGTTAGCGGGCTTGGCTTTTGGTGGGCTGTATTTCAGTTATTTCTCACTAATGTCTTTCAGGAAAATCCAGCTATGGCTGTTGCAATCAAAACGTGTAAAAACTGCACCTCAGACAGCGTTAGAGAAAAATTCTTACAAGAAGCCTGTGAGTATTAAAATACTTAATTTTAGGTAGCTTCTGTAAGTGTTCCTTGCAAAGACTGCTGCCATCTGTGCCAGAAACTTCTGCTGCTAATGTAAACCTCATTATTAATGTATAGCATGACCTTTTTCTCTCCTGCAGTGTGTGCCAGGAAGACTGCTTTACATCCTTCCGTTGCCCGTGTATATGATTCTATGTGAGGTTTTTGATTTTTCTGAACTGAGTTGTGGTATCTGACTCCTGCAAGGCTTCAGAAACAGTTTTGGAATATTAAAGATCTGCTCCTCTATTTCCTTCTTTCTCCTTAATGAATTAAAAAAAAAACTTAGCGCTTGTTTCAGTTTATTACGTTAGAAGGTCAGGTGGTTGTCTTTGTTAACAAAGTTGCTAAAAATGTTGTGTCTAAGAGAGATCTGTTTTGAAAATTCAGAATTAAACAATTTTCTACCTAATTGCCCAGAAATATTGCATTCCCCAAACCGTACATTTCATACCTGGAGGAAGGCTTTCTGTTGAGATGAATACTAACAGAAAACAACTATAAGGATGTTGTAGTTACTGATTTCTTTGCTGTTTGGTTTTGTAAGCAAATTAAAATATGAGACTTAGGCCTTAATTTTTGCCTATTATCCTCTGCTATTGTATATCTATAAATCTTGTGAAGGTATTGTATTATGTCAATAAATTGGTTGTGGACAGATGTTCCAGTATACTTTTATTCACTATTCCTTTGTTCAAGGATTTTTTTCCTAATTGTTCAGAAAAGCTGTGTTCATAGTTAATGGCTTCTTATTTTTGCATGTCGGATTTTTCTTAAATTACTATAATTTTTTCCATTACATTTCTAGCTGTTGGAAAAGTAAATACCATCGCGTATAGTAATAACTTAGCAGTCAAAGGTAGGCTGCTGTCTCTTAACAATGTAGAAAAATAATTGCTCATTGAATGCTCCTCATTGTGCTTTGAGCTTGACGGATTAGGAAATGCCAACGTCGTAGACAGATAAATAGTGCTTTTCAATTTTGATTTAATAGTTTTACCATTTCTTCTTTCCTTTTTTTTTTTTTTTTTAATTTTAATTCCCATCCGTTACCTTTCTTTTGTTTGTGTTCAGATTGCAAACTCTCTCAGAAGATACTGACTCCTAGTTTTTAACAGCATTCTTCAAAAGGCCCAAATCCAACATCTGGAGAGGCAGAGTTGGGTGATACTCTGGAGGGAAGGGATGTCATCGAGAGGGACCTTGGCAGGCTTGAGGAGTGGGACTGTGCGAACCTCATGAGGTTCAACAAGGCCAAGTGCAAGGTCCTGCACCTGGGTCAGGGCAATGCCCAGCACACATACAAACTGGGTGATGAGTGGATTGAGAACAGCCCTGAGGAGAAGCACTTGGGGCTACTGGTGGATTAAAAACTGAATATGAGCCAGCAATGTACACTGGCAGCCTAGAAAGCCAACCGCATCCTGGGCTGCATCAAAAGGAGCATGGCCAGCAGGGGAGGGAGGGGATTCTGCCCCTCTGCTCTGCTCTGGTGAGACCCCACTGCAGTGCTGCCTCCAGCTCTGGGGGCCTCAGCACAAGAAGGACGTGGACCTGTTGGAACGAGTCCAGAGGAGGCCACAAAGATGATCCGAGGGCTGGTGAACCTCTGCTTTGAGGACAGGCTGAGAGAGTTGGCGTTGTTCAGCCTGGAGAAGAGAAGGCACCAGGGAGACCTTAGAGCCCCTTCCAGTACCTAAAGGGGCTACAGGAAAGCTTGGGAGGGACTCTTTATGAGGGAGTGTAGTGATAGGACACGGGGTAATGGCCTCAAACCAGAAGAGGGTAGATTTAGATTAGATATTAGGAAGAAATTCTTGACTGTGAGGGTGGTGAGGCACTGGAACAGGTTGCCCAGAGGAGCTGTGGCTGCCCCATCCCTGGAGGGGTTCAAGGCCAGGCTGGATGGGGCTTTGAGCAGCCCGGTCTGGTGGGAGGTGTCCCTGCCCATGGCAGGGGGTTGGAACTAGATGATCTTTAAGGTCTCTTCTAACCTGAACCATTCTATGATTCTATGATTTGTATGTCTTACTGCATAAAATACACTGTGACCGCACTGCTGAGACTGAAAAGTTAATTAAGTCCATGGAAAATAAAATGAGATGTGAACACAATGATTAAATGAGATTTTTGTCGATGTCATAAACTGATGCACATTTTTCCCTGGCATTGAATTATACATACTGTTTTCTCCTTCCTCCTCTTCCAAAAGGAAGGCACAGGTTCATTGGTCATGCACTGGATTAATAGGTCATTATGATAATTTATGTTATGCTCAGCCAGGGCAGAAGAGCCAGAGAACCTGACTTGACTTGCACCTTCCACAGCAGTTTACTAAAGCAAGCAGTGTTTCGTACTTAAATGCAGAACATTAAATGACCAGACATCATTGCTTCCAGGCGGTTGTTTCAAGTCCTGCAGAACTGTGATTATATTTTCTGGTCCTAGACTAAATCCTTCTTAAGTGACTTTTTTGGTTTCATTTTGAAAAAAAGATTTTGTATAACACACCATCTCGTTTCTTTTCCTTTTAGTAACAATGCGTCAGTTTGATCATCCTCACATTGTGAAGCTCATTGGAGTTATAACAGAAAACCCAGTTTGGATAATCATGGAGCTCTGTACGCTTGGAGAGGTATGAAAAAACCTCATACAACCTTGGTTTTCTCTCTTTAAGCTCACAGATACCTTTATAAAAGACTAAAAATATCACGTCTCGGTACTAATGCAAATGCACTCTCCTCAAACGTGATATCATACTTTTTTGTAGAATCATGGACTCAGAAACAGGAGTGGCAGAATTTGACCAAACTCCTCCACTGAGGGAACTGCATTAGCTCATACCAAAGTCATTCAGTCATTGTTTTCAGAGAACTTCAGTTGCTGTTCCAGAGTGAGAGCTTGACCTGGGTCAAGATGATGATAATGCAATAGCATTTAAAGAGCATCTGCAAACATACCTTCTAGAAGTGAAATTATGTGGTACATCTTTTATTCTTACTGAATAATACTGCATTTTCCCTTGGAACACTGAATTTCTTAGGGGTTTTTTCTGTACACCTTCTGCAGCAGAGACCCTAGAGGAGATGACTTTCCTATTATTATGTCTTTTGGATCAGTGGTTTAAACAAAACTAGCTCTCGGGTTTTATAATAGTTTTGGGTTTTTTGAGCTACGTGTTGCTAAAAATGTGAGCTGAAGCAATATTGCATTGCACTGCAAAGCAGTCACTGTAATTACTGAACAGCAATATGTTGTCCAAGGGGAAAAAAAAGGCAGAAAAACCTGTAGTGGAGAAGTCATTTTGTGTCAAAAACTGACAGATTTCCTTTCCAGTGCCTAAATCACTTTTCAAAGCCTTGTTTTAATTTCTAAGGTGACTCCAGTGCCACCTTCCATTAGGTCTTAACTGCCTTCTACTAGGAAGCTTATAAAAATTCTGCATTGATATTGGCCACTCTGAGCTATATCCAGTTGTTCTAGCAAATGTAGATTAACATCAATGCTTCCAAAAAAATGCCGATCTAATTGGTGTTCGGATTGTTGTGTGTACTGTTTTGTTCTGAAATTATTTCGGCCAGAAACGTGTGCAGTTCTCAAGGGAAGAAAGAATAAAAAGTCCACAAGTGCTTTACTCTGGAACAGCAGCAGCACATGCTCTCAGTCTTCACAAAGAGCCTGAACACAGTGCATAAATTTTTGTTTGTTTGTTTGGCTAACGGTTTTCGTGTAGAAAAAACCTGCTTGACTTTAACCCAGAGTCAAACTTCTTGATGGCAGGTCATTTTCTTTTCTCATCCACTCTTAAGGAAGGAACTTTAAGGAATGTTAAGGAACTTTACAATTTGAGATATGCCTTGTTCAAATTCATTATTTTTTTCATCCTAACTTGTCTCCTTTTTTTCCTTCTTTGTGCAAAAAGTTGAGATCATTTTTGCAAGTAAGAAAATACAGCTTGGATCTGGCCTCTCTGATACTCTATGCTTACCAACTCAGCACAGCGCTCGCCTACTTGGAGAGCAAAAGATTTGTACATAGGTAAGATTTTATACCTATATATGTGTACGAGTGTATTTTTGTACGTAACTACTTGAAATTTATGGGAATACGAGGTGTCTTCGATTTTTGACTGGCAGTATTCTGGCTATTAGATACACTTGCTCAAGCGAAGAGAAAACACTTAGAGCACATAATTGGATTCTTTGAAGCCATCCTTTTGTGTTTCTTTGACTTCACTTAGGATGAATGTGTAGCAGCGATACTTTGAAACTCTTAAAATCCACTTACCTCTTTTATGTCAGTCTCCATATTAGTGTCTCATGTTTTTTTTAAAATGCTGTCGCCGAAATTACACCCTTTTCAAGAGTGACACCTGCTGGCCCACGCCGGGATTGACTCGGGGAGGGTGCTGGATTTTAATCCGAATAGGTTTCAGCTGAGTTGTTGCTTTGCAGTTACAATACTTTTTAAAGCTGTGAGTCAACTGCAGTCTTCCAAATACAGAAAAGCAAAACAAGGGGCCGCCACCTTCTTAAGTAAAGAACAGAGAAAGCAAAATATTTATAAAGCACAAGTACTTGCTTAACCAGAAAGTGAGCCTAAATTCCCTTCTAGGTGTGTTTTGAATTTTACATGAGCTTTCTAGGGAGAAGAGACTGGCTTTAGCCTCTTACTGTATGCAGTTAAAAGTTCACAGCGCTCCAATTATCATGTGCCATTTCGTTTTGAACTTTAGCATTTTATTTGTTTTTAAATACTTACGTTCAAATTCTGTATGTGTGTTGTATGCATTGTACATACAAACACATGTATATAAAAACATTGTAAATAACAGACCCTTAAAATTGTTAAAGACACTTGAATTTTGGCCAAGTAGCTGTTTATTTTAACTCTAGCAATAAAATTTCAAAATAGAACTTGTTCATGCTGTACTGAAATGGGGGAAAGCAGCAGCGCTCGGTTTGCTGTACTTACTTCACTGCTCAAAGCTAAATCTGTCCATACTTAGTCAAGCTGCTGAAATCCAGAATCAACAGACACATGCGGCGGGGTGTCTCACCTGGGAAACTGCAAGAGAAGAATGCCCAAGTCTTTTCATCGTCCCTGTGGCATCGCTAAAAACCGAGCTCTTTGTTAGGAAGCCTCTTACAGGACTGAGATCTTAAACCAATTCCTTACCTTTGCAGGGTCAGGAGGCAGATTTTCTTCTTTCCATCAACTCTTAATTGCTAAAAACGTTTAGCCTGTGACATTTAAATAGATGAAGAATAAAACTTTTTCCTCTCATGGTGACACGGATGGTTATACTTTCAGATGACAGCTATTACTCATAAGGATCAAACGTACTGCGGCATTTCTGCAAACTTCTCAGAACCAGTAGACAAATATGTAGTCGCCTTTTTCTGTACATGCACACCCAAACCACAACTAGGAAAATAATTCAGTCCTCTCAAAGGTGTTTGATACTTCTGGGTTTTAATAACTTTTTTCCAAATCATATTTCACCACTTCAATTTTTTTAATTACTAGAAATAATGTCTCCTCTATTTGGCAGGGATATTGCTGCTAGAAACGTGCTGGTATCTGCCACTGACTGCGTGAAATTAGGTGACTTTGGTTTATCCCGATACATGGAAGACAGTACTTATTATAAAGGTAAGTTCACACTCTGGATCCTTCTTGCAGGCCTGTTTAGAACACAAATGCTTCCACAATAGTGATCTTTTTGTTGTCGAAAGGAATTAAGCAGATTTTCTTGGTCTAGCTGTTGTACGTGTATAAAAAGGCAAGCTATTAAACAATTCAACAGATGACCGTAAATTCCTACAGGTACGCTTAGGAAGAGGGTTCACGAGGTCTGATTTAAGTTGCAAAAAGTAGGGAATTCATGTGTAGGTAAAATTCCATTTTTAAGGACAAGCTTATAGTGCTTTTCTTAACAATTTTTAGAAGATTGCCCACATTTAAGTCTTATTTGAGATCATATTCATGGCATAATATAGGTAGCCTGCGATGAGCCCAAGGTTACCTATGGTTAAATTTTGAGTTTGTGCTGTCACTGTGTGCTGCATACTTCAGATGCCACTGGACTAGGGATGTTCAGTACAAAAAAGTCTTTGAAGCATATTTTTCCCCCCAGTTTGGATGGAATACTGGGCTTAAGTGACTCCAGCAGCTGTGAGGTGTCCTGCAGCGCCTGATAGATGGGAAATGCAGCAGGAGAATAGAGAATGCTTGTAGGGTACCAAACAGGAGCGTTTTGTATCTGGTGTATATTATGAAACCATGAATCTGATCTTCAGTGTTATTTCTAGTTTCAGTCATATATTTTAAAATAGCCTTTATCTGTCCCCTTACACTTATTATGTTGCCTTGTTTCATTTGTCTCGTATCACTGTGAGCTACATACCGTCATTTTAATTGCTGAGAGGAGAGGAAGAATACTTTTGACAAGATCGTTTCTTGTGCTTTTGGGGTTTGTTATTGCGGGCTTTATTGGGAGGTTTGGGGAATTATTTTGGGTTTGTTGGTTCTTTTTTCTGTTTTATGTAAGGCCGAACAACCTACCTTTTTTTTTTATGAATCATTTAACACCACCTGCTCCCTTGCTGAGATTTTGTGACCGTTTCAGATTTCATACCAGTACCTTCTTAACCGCAATAGTTGCATCTTGAAATAAGAATTAACTTAAAACTTGCAGGAGCTCAATCAGTCTGAATATTTAGGCAAAGTGCTGCTCCTCTCTCTGTCTAGAGGAATAAAATCTGTGTTTGAGCTCAGTGGTAGGAATAAAAGCCTGCCTTCTCTTGCCTTCCCAATAGCTTCCAAAGGAAAATTACCTATTAAATGGATGGCTCCAGAGTCAATCAACTTCCGACGGTTTACCTCAGCGAGCGATGTGTGGATGTTTGGTAAGCGAATACCGAATGGTGGGGTTTCTTAAGTGTCTTGTTGAAGTTCAATGTTTCATTTTAACTACTGTAAATGAATAATTTCCAGATATTTGGCACTGGTTTTACTGGACTTTCTGAAAATCCATTTTCTCTCAGCACATTTTCCATCTCTGTATTTTTCTTTCCTTTTCCTACTTAGTAAGCCTAACGTTTCACGTGCCTTTTCGCCTCTGGTGAGAAGCTGCCAGAAATGAAGGTACAAGGAAATTAGGTCATAGTCATAACAGAGATGATTTTTTTTACTGTTGTTTTTCCTTCTGATTTCTTTTTGATATACTGTTGTTGTTTCTGTTTCTATTATATATTTTCACTACTTCTTTTACGGTGATACGCCTGCTTCCTTGCTTAGTGAATAGATCAGCCTACATCATGTCCTGCTACCAGATATTTAATGCTAGGTTCCTGCTTAATTTTATCCGTCATAGTTCCTGCTAGCTTACAAAACATGACCAGAAGCTGAATAAGAATAAGGGTAAATGGGAATATCCTGAAGCCTTGATCTTTTTTCCTAAATATGCAAGTTTTTATATGAATCTGATCACCTGTACTCAAACTGGTCCAGACTGCCGGTCTGGATGGACAGAGCAAAGATAGGCTGTGTGAAGGAACAAAGATGGTGAGGCTTGAAATAAGAGCAGGACAAACAAGTAAGGGTTCACCCTTTTTACAAAATAAAATTTGAATGTTTTAAATGAAGGGCATGTGAATTTTAGCAGGTTTGTAACAGGTTTAAGAAAACTAGTACAGAGTTAGAAAAACGAAGTCTACGGAAAATTCTGGCAAATCCTAAACTGACAGACCACTTTTCCCTTTGTGCTTTTAACACAGTTTCAGCAGAAACTGTTTTATTACATAGTTTCAGCACAAAAAAAAATTGGATCGATGCCAGCGTTGAAACACCCTCAAAGTGATAATACACTCTACGTGTCCAAACAAGCCCATTGGAGCCTAGTCAAAGGGAAAAGCAAACACAGCTCATGCTACTTCGTAAAAGGTAGATTTGAATATGAGCAACCGTTCTGATTTACAATAGGTAAAAGGTAGTGAAATGTGAAGCCAGGCTGCCGTGAGCCAGCTGTGGGTCATGCTTCCTCATAAATAGCTCACGTTGATCCTGCGTGCGTAATCCTACCGCACATCCCTCCTCTCTGCTGCCAGCCGGTAAGTCGAACCGATTCCCTAGCTACACGTTTCAGAAGAAATTGCCTTGTTTGGCTCTGCAAAATTGGGGTTTGTTTCTTTTTTAATAGGTTATTTTGTTTGCTCACACTGGGGAAAACGTTTTTGTGTGTGTGTTTCTCAGGTGTGTGTATGTGGGAGATCCTAATGCATGGGGTAAAGCCCTTCCAAGGAGTGAAGAATAATGATGTGATTGGGCGAATCGAGAACGGTGAGCGGCTCCCAATGCCTCCAAACTGCCCTCCCACCCTCTACAGCCTTATGACCAAGTGCTGGGCGTACGACCCTAGCAGACGACCCAGGTTTACTGAACTTAAAGCACAACTCAGGTAGGGTTATACTTCTGAAAGGTCGTTTCCTTGTTCAGAAATATTTATTTTTCACTGTATCTTCTGTTACAGTATATTCTTTCCGTTGAAAATGCAAGACACAGTGTATTAAGTTTTATCTTCATAAGGCCAGGTTGTTGGTACTCTTTTGGAAATCTGGACCTTATCTTTTGGAGAAAATTAGACCAGGCAAGAAATTCAAATAACTGTAAATATGAATCACCTTTCTCTCCCAAGAAAAACCTCGTATTTTACTAGCAATTTGTTCATCATTTTAGCTATGTACGCTACAATTCTTGGGGAGGGAGGTAGAAAGAATTTAAGAGTGATTACGTAGTTAAAGGTGCAGTGTTCGGTTTTGGGGTAGAAATGTATCCTTTCTTAAATAAATGAACCATCAGGTGAGTGCTGTTGAAAGTTGTTTTTATAACGTATGTAGCACGCTATTTGCCCTGTGGCAGCTGTGTCTGTGCAATTGCAGATCCTGCACTAAATGCAGCGTCATTAACTAGGAATTCCTTTGCCCTTTGTAAACCAGGATATAGTCTGCCTTATGTTTGTCTTGGAATAAATGTGAGCACACACTTTTGAGACCAGTCTGAATTCACACCCTAGTTATTCTGCAATAATTTATTCCAGCCTCCATATCTCCATTTCACCAGCCACAAAATGGGAGTGATATTTAATCTTTGAAACATCACTGCTATATTGTCTAGACACGTTTGATATTTGTGACCAGCTTTGGGACTTTCTGAGTGCTCAGTATCTATTTTGCCTAAGTCAATATAAACTTCAAACAATAGCTAAGTATTGTATGCTGTAAATCCACTCCTGCATTTGTTGTAATTCATTGCCAAATTCTTCAGCTTTATCTTATGTCTTGTTTCAAAGTTGTGCTTTTTGGCATGTTTTGTTTTCATAATATCATTGTCACTTGTTCATGGTACAACATAATTCATAGGTGGTTTTTAAAAAAGGACAATTTTAATATAATTATGATGCTGTTTCAGAGTTGCTGTATGGATAACTTAGCTACCTTTAAGTTTTTTCCTATTTCTTAAAAACGTTGCGTGATTCCGCCATCTGTCACTCTGGGAGCTCCTGGGTACAGTAAGAATTTACATAGCTAGAGGTAGACGGAGCCCTTCTCGCAAAGAACTTAACGCTATTGACTGTGTGGAGTTAACTGCAAAGGAAGGAATCTTGGTTGGGATTGCAAGGAAAAGACATGACACGGTTGTGTGATTTGGGTAATAGGTGGGAACTGGCAATTCACTTGCTTTTTTTTTTTCTTTTTTTGGCTCTGGAAGAATAGGATTCTTTTTAATTTGCAGTCACATTGTACTGATAACTTACAGCTGACTGGCATGGAGGAGAATGAAGCCCTAAAAAAAATGTGACTAGGAAGATGGGTATGGTGTGTAAATCCAGGCAGGGAGAGTATCTCACCACCAAGGGAAGAGCATGAGTAAATCCAGAGTAAAAGTAATTGCTTTGGGGGTTGAAATAAATGTAGGTTGTACTCAGAGCGTGATGGCAGCGACGCTTACAACAGTGTAAGTCTGGAGTGGGAGAGGGGAAAATAGTGAGAGACGTGGAATGATATCACCAATTAAACAGGAGAGACCCGTGCCCAAGAGCCTGGCTCTCCTCAGAAATGCAGAGACAGAGGGTGAGAACCAACACTCACGACATGCAACAAGGTACATTCTCGTTGTTACAGATCAGAATGTTTCCCGGTGTGCGTGGGTAAGCTCTGAAACAGGTTGCCCAGAAAGACTCTGGAATTTCCATGCAGGGAGACTTTCAAACCTTGACTGGAAAAGGCTCCGAGCAACCTGACCTCGCCGTGCGTGGAGCTCAGCTGTACCAGGAGATTGGACTCAAGACCTCCAGGAGTCCCTTCCAACCTAAACCATTCTCTGGTTCTAGATGAAAAAAATGCACCAAGGGGGTGCATTTTTGCTCCTAGGCATTCTGGGAGATTTGGAGCATTGTTTAGAAGACAGGCTCTCTCCTGGGGCCACAGCAACCCTAGAATCCAGTTTTTACTCTGTTGGCACCAAAGCAGAGAGTTTTCTGCCACTCCAAACTGGTGACCTTTATCTCCTGGAAGTTAAGCAGCACCGTCGTCCTTAGGGCTTCTTTGCGCTGCTTACAGACAGAGTCTCGTTGGAAAGGTTGCCAATTCCCGTATGATGAGGCGCTCTCAGGCAGCTAGGAAAGATTGTGTTTCAAAACTCAAATTCCCATGAACTTGCAAAAACAAGCCATTTCCCTGGTGGCCTTTTCTGTGTGGTGTTGCTGCTGCTCGTTCTGGATCCTCTCCAGGGTAGTCTTTTCAAGCTGAGAGCAGAGCAGTTGTTTGCTTGAAGCCAGTGAGACGGCACTGCAACATTCCTCTCTCTTTTAACGAGAAAAAGTCCATGGCTTTGGGAAAAAACCTTCTTTTCTGCATCTGAAATAGCACTGATGGGAGCATAAGCATTTGGTGTGTTCTCTGTTATTTTTCCCCATTTCGTAAGAACATCTGCTTTGCACAACTTTATTTGCAGCTGCTTGTGCAATGCAAAGATGCTGATTTCTGTAGAATTTATATAGCGTTATTAGGGTAGCGTTTAGGCCTGATGCTTTATAGCATTTGATGTGTACAAAGTGGATAGGGGTGAGTTAGTCTTCACAGCAAACACAGGAACAAATGGGTGGATTGTGTATTTCCAAATTTAATTCCTCCTCTCATCCTAAGTCCTTTTTTTCAATTTTAAGGGGTGGTAAAATTGAGAGTAAGTCAGGAAAGTGAGGTGCTACCCTGCTACTCCTGCGATTCCGTCACTGACTGGGCCACGATTAGCATCTGTGGTATTTTAATCAGGAAGCATGTGTTGCCTTGCTGATTTTGTGTAGAAGAGATTTTTAGTCTTGCACTACATGGTAAATAAGAGGCCCTTTGCAAAGTTTTTAACGTACCCAAATCATGCAATATCCCTTTTTCTCTTCAGAATGACTCCTAACCACTTGCTATAACCATGCACTTACTGTACTATAATCGTTCACTCATTGTAACCGTACGCTATCTCCTACATGCATGTATTATTAAATTTAATTTATTCTTTGCTCTGTTTGGTATGCTGCAGGTGTGTGTTGCTAAGTTGGCACCAGTGTACTCGCAGACTTTCTTACAAATCAGCTCCCAGGCTTGTGCTTGTGAGCGGTGGCGCACTAAATGTCCCTTTGGTTGGTAATTCTTTGCACTGGAGGTTAAGTTGGATTTTAATTTTGAGCCTTACATTAATTTACATTAATTTAAAAATGCAATTGCATGACATATTTCACTGCATCATCGAATGAATTTTATATAAAATACCTATTGCTGATGCTTTCTCTCTGCTAAAAATAGCAAAATAAAGAGCAGTTGTATCCCTGCTGTGGTAAGAGCATGAGTCCTGCCCTCTGTTGGTCACTGATGAAGCAGCACAGGTTTTACCAGAGTGGATGACCCCACTAGCCTCCCAGCACTGCAGGTCACCTATTAAATCCATCTCCATAAAGAATGCCAGAAAAAAAAAAAAAAGACTTACTCATGCTTTTAAAGTCTATTTTTATGACAACAGTAAGATAATTAACTGATGAGAACTGGACTCAAGCCTTTTCATGACTGCATTTGATGTGGGACTTGATATTGCTTGTAAATAAAAGGAACAAAACTGATAAGAGTGAGGGTAGTTTGAGTCCTCTCCTTTCATTGCATCCTGCCAAAAAATATTTTAGCACATACCTGAAATACATGGTGGAGGTTGCAAAATACTTTGTTAGCCTTTTGCTCTTTGACAGTGACCATTAGCAATAATGTCCATATGAAAGCGGTTTTAAATTAGGGCAGTATGGGAAAATTTGGTGAATGGAGTTAAATCCAGTTGGCGGGCAGTCACGACTGGTGTCCCCAGCGCTCAGTGTTGGGGCCAGTTCTGTTTAATATCTTTATCAATGATCTNAGGCCCCACCTTGAGTGCTGTGTCCAGTTTTGGGCCCCTCACTACAAAAAAGACACTGAGGTGCTGGAGCGGGTCCAGAGAAGGGCAACGAAGCTGGTGAGGGGTCTGGAGAACAAGTCTTATGAGGAGCGGCTGAGGGAGCTGGGGTTGTTCAGCCTGGAGAAAAGGAGGCTGAGGAGAGACCTCCTCGCCCTTTACAACTACCTGAAAGGAGGGTGTAGAGAGGTGGGGGTCGGTCTCTTCTCCCAAGTAACAGGTGATAGGACAAGAGGAAACGGCCTCAAGTTGCGCCAGGGGAGGTTTAGATTGGATATTAGGAAACATTTTTACACTGAAAGGGTTATCAAGCATTGGAAGAGGCTGCCGAGGGAAGTGGTTGAGTCTCCATCCCTGGAGGTATTTAAAAGGCGGGTAGACGTGGTGCTTAGAGATATGGTTTAGTGATGGTTTTTGTCAGAGTTAGGTTGATGGTTGGACTAGATGGTCTGAAAGGTCCCTTCCAACCTGGGTAATTCTGTGATTCTAAATCACTCATCTCCATCCAGCCTTGCATTTCTGGTGGCTGGAGACCACAGAGAGAAATACAGAAGCTGCTTGTTCAGGGTCAGCACTTGCTCTTGGTTCCCACACCACCATTGCAGCACACATTGATATTGCTGGGCCTTGGAAATGTAAGGAAACGTTTTAGTATTGCAGATAAACTTAAACTCCCAGTAAATGTTGCCTTTTCAATGTCACATGGCCACTTCCAGTAAAAAGGTTCTTTGTAAAGGAAATAAGTTTATCAATTTTGCAAACTTTTAATAGCTGAGATTTTTCATCAGATTTAACCGAGCCAAGAAGACGAGTTAAGTTTGTCTGTGCTACCTCAAGATTTGCTAGGACAATCTTATGAATAGAAATACTTCTCTGCTTGCTCGTCTTTGCTGCTAAAAATATGTGCAGTTTGGGAAAATATGCCTAGATCTGACTTCCCTGACCTTCTGCAAATTCTAATAAACTGTTCGGAGTCCTTAAGCAGCTGCACTGAGAAAAGGTCAAAAATATCTCTTGGCACGCTCTTACTCCGTCTATGGATTGGTCTTCCCTTTGTGAAAACAAAGACGTTTCTGTGAGTCATTTATATTCTTTGTGGTTTTTTTCGAGTAATGCTTCTCTGAGGCATTCCTGTTTTATATTCTTGTCAGCGGGACTCAAGGGCATCCAAGTGCAAGTTCTGCCGCAGCTGATGAGCCCCCGACCACGTTGGTTGCTGGGGAAGGGACCTGGGGAAGAGTGGGATGAAGTAGAGTCGTAAGGCAAAAAGCTGAACCTATGTTGCGAAAAACAAGTAATTTCAGTAGAAATTTGTCATTTCCAGTGATACGATTAAGTTAATGGTATTGTATTAAATACCGGGGCACCACAGATCAAAGGGCTTTGATAGCAAGGCAGGGAGGTAGTGGTGTTTCATTCCTTTTCATGGAAAAACAGGACTCTGCTGTGACAAATTATACCCATGGCCACAAATTGTCAATAAGCCATCTCTAAATTTAGTCAGCTGCTTTTAGCCCACCCCTGTTCCACTCTTTTGCTCAGATTAGAGCAACTGCCGCATCAGCAGCTTTGTTAAAAATCTCTATTTTGTTCATGCAATGTCTGGGTGGATTTTTTTGGTGGTGTTTTGTTGTGGTTTTTTTTAAACCCGGAGGTATTTCTTGAAAGATCAGAATCATGATTCATGGCCACGGATGCGTGTTGGCTCATTTCTCATGCTACATAAAAACGCATGCCCAATATCTGAAGTGTGACCCAGCTTTAAAGCAGTGGGGTTTTTTGCTAGTTCTTTATGGGTCCAAGTAGGAAATACTTCATTTTCCTTATTCTGAAGGAAGAGAAAAGTGAAATAAAAAGATTTTCTCCTTTTAGTTCCCTCCGTTGGGCTGTAGCTGTGTTTCCGTGGTAGTTACATCAGGATGACTTTTGCAAATAACTTGTCTGATTTTGTTTTTGTTCCACATTCTTCTGCTACTTCAGCAATGATGGATTGAAATTGCAGCAATACTTAGAAACTTGGTTTAGCTGCAGTGAGACGAGATGACTTCTCTGCTTTTTAGAAGTGGCATACGTTTATTTTATTGTTTTGGCTGAGTAAGGGAAAGCAAAGTTCTCGTCTCCAACCAAGCAGGAATTTAGTCTTGAAATAAGCAGTAAAGTTCCAAGATTAGAATAGATTGCTGGAGTTGATCTCATCCCCCGTGTGAGTAATTCTGGGTGGTTATTTAGCAGACTGAAGAGGAGATTATAAACTCAGAACCTAGCTTTGTTTCTGGAAACTCTGGAGTGATAAAGAAGCTGGAATAGCTCCTTTACAGGATTATCTTTACACTGGGGACAGAGATACGTAAATAATCAGCCCTACTCACGTCTCCAGCCTATCCACGTAACGGGCAGCTCCAGCGAATTTGCAGCTCCCTGTTTCAAAGCTTCATTCTGAGTATTTTTCAAATGGCAAATATCCAACATTAATAATCCACATAGCAGAACTGGGAGGAGGCTGCTGTGGGGGCAGCAGTATCACGTTGAACTTCAAACAGTCTTTTTAATAGTCAGAACAGTGGTAAGTAGCGAACTAGTTTTACTACTGTCTTGTACTTTGTTGAAAGTGTTGCCTTTTGACCTGAACGTTTAGAAGCTGAGTGAATACCGTGAGATATTTCTGTTTTGCTAAATTAATTTGCTGAATGTGTTCCTGCTTAGGCTAAAACGTAAGAGCTGAAGACATAGTATTTAAAATGTTTTTTAACTGCTTTGTTTAAAAAAGAAAGAAAATCCCAGTGATCTGAAGCTCTGGTGGGTTTCGGCAAACATTTTCGGTTTGTTTTGAACCTTTGCAGCAGTTCAGTAGAATAGTTCCTTGTGAAAGGTAAGTTTTTGTGCAAGTTAAGTGCTTGATTGATTGTCTTCAAGCATTTCTTTGTGTGATTACACATCAAAAGAGCTGTTGACATGCAAAACATTTTTGTACAGGATCAACCACAGCTTTCTAAAAACTCGTGCTGCTTCTGTTACTAAAAGCATGCAGGTAATCCTACAGAAGTATTTCTTCCCGATATTGACTTTCAGAAACCTCACCGATATAAGTAAAAGAAGTTTACGTTTCAGCTCTCATTTGCTTTGTCGAATAGTATTCATTAGTCTGAAAAATGCGGGAGCTCTGGGGAGAGGTTTGTCGGACATTGAACTGGAGTTTTACTTAAACATAATACATTTTTCTTAGTACAATACTGGAGGAAGAGAAGCTGCAGCAAGAAGAACGAATGAGAATGGAATCCAGGCGACAAGTCACAGTATCCTGGGACTCAGGAGGATCAGATGAAGCTCCTCCCAAGGTAGCAAATTATGTGTGCTTGAAGAACAAACGAAAAAAAACCCTTTTCATTCCATTTATTTCTTCAAAGCCTCCTTTGATGGGTTCGTTCAAACAAGGGCATTCTGGCCAATTTTGTCATCATCTGCTAATACTTGCCTGAAATGACCTGGCTCTGCTTGAACTGTTACTAGAACTGATCCATGCTATAACGTCGCACCAACGATTTGCTGTTTCTTGTTGTTTAACTTGTAAACCATAGTTGCCACAAAATTGTTTCGTGGCTTTTTCTTTCTTCTTCTTTCTTGTAGCACTCCTGGGAAATTTTAGCCAGCGAGCTGTCAGACCACTGTGAAGTTTATTTATAACCCATCAGTGAGAGCATAGAAATCAACTAATTGCATTTTCCTTATTGTGGACGGAAAATTAGGGGTTTGCTTCCAAGCACCTTAAGTGTTTTAGTTTACGCTTGATTTTGTTTCATTCCATGTCTGTCCTGTTTGGATGTCGCTGATGTGTTTTGCAGCTGTGGCCGTCTCACCTCGCTGGTTGCTGAGCTTTCTCTTCTCTCAGTAGCTTCTCTGCTTGTCATCACAGTTATTTTGCACTTTAAAGGATCGAGCCTGTATTTTGAGGAAGTTCATTTTGTGCAGTCACAACTGTAATGTGGAATATTATCTGCGTTCTGATCAGTTTGTGATGGATTCCTGTGGCTCTCTACTCAAGCTCTGGTGCTAGTAATGATTTCGGTATTACTCGTGTGGCACCTTCTGCTGCACGCATCCCCTAACAGCCATAGGAAGGCACCTTATTTTTATTTTGTTTTGTTTCCCCATCCCCAGGTTGTTGCCTGATGTATTTCCGAGCTCGGTTCTGCGTTTTGATAGCTTTATGGCAACCGAGAAATACGGGCAGTGGAATTGCTGCTTTCTTTCCAGAGTTAAAAACAGTCCTTCAACCTGTTTAGTCATCTGAGATTAACTAGCAGGATTTGGTGTCTATATATAAACAGACAATGTTCCGAGTTACAGAAGCAGATAAACTGCATAAATTGGAACAATATGCTACTTAATTCTTACAACCTGGTTTGAAGAGTTTGTTTAGTCTTGAAGCTTTGGAGCTAATCCAAATAGCATAAGTACCTTTTACTAATGTAATATATGAGCTACACCGTGAAATGATTCTCATTAGAGCTTTGGGTGTGATGCGTGAACTGAAACGCTTGAGAAAAGATGTGTTAAGATTGAAATTAATTCCGACACTGCGTATCTTTTTTGAGGGGGTCAGTATGTCCTCACTGTATTTGTGATGCAGTTGTTGGTAAGGTTTTTTATACGGTATTTTTCTGTAAAATATGGATGCTCATACTAACAACATTTGAACAAGTTGAATTTCACAGATACGAGATTTTAAGTATCTCTTCAGTTATTATTGAATTTTCTGATGGTGACAACTGATTTTTTTCTACCAACAGTTCATTATAAAAGTTTCAGGTCTTTGTAGGTCTTAAACTCCATTTTATTTATAGCATTAAATTCCTACACATTCTCAAATAATTCATAGCTATCACAATTTGTACTATGAAATCACTTGTATCTCACAGTGGTTTCGATTAGAAACCTAAGGCAGAAAACCACCCTAGTACAGAATGATAATGACGTTTTTCATAAAGTGGTGATAAAATTCTGCGATCTCGCAATAACGTGGTGGTCGCCTTTAACTGCCAGAAGGACTGAAGGAGCCCATTTGCAGAACAGTGAGGTTTGGGTTGGTTTTTTCCCTCTTGGATTGATTTTTCTCGTCCTGAAACACCCAGCAGCACTGTTCCTCTTCAAAAAAAAAACCCCAAATATACCTTTGGAGGTTAATATCAAGCAAAGTAAGAGAACATTTCTGCTTGGAAGATAAAAACATGTTGTTCTGAGCAACGTTTTCCAACGTTACAGCTTTCAGTAGCGTGAAATTTCTATACCTATTCTGGCAAAGGGATGATCTGTTCGATGGGTGCAGAAAAAACCGGGCTCCTTTTCATGCAGTTTAATTTCTGGTGAATTTTCTGCTGTACTCCTGTCATTGTACATCTTGTTTGTTCACGTGTAAAGTATTGCCCTTCTCCTGAAGGGATAAAGCAAGATGGTCAGATTAAAGACTCTTGGTTGATAGCTGTTCTTTAGCTCTCCTTTCTGTTAGGAGCTGGTTCTCTCTTGTTTTTTCTTGGCTGGGAATGGGTTGCAAAGCAAAGCCTGGATAACGTACCGCCCATGTTCAGAATACGATCAGAAGCACCTTCCACGTTGAGGCAATTAGTTACACAGAAGTTAATCATCAGAACTAACTTTAGCCCTCAGAATAACACATGGAAATATTCATGCTGAACAAGCCAATTTTGATTTGTGTTCTGACTGAAGTAAAAGAATTATTTTGGGAACAGTCACAAAAGCATCAAATTAATAGCAAAACTTTACGTCCTGCAGATCGTGAACTTAAAACAACGCTATATTTGCACCTGGAAACTTGATTTAATAATTATGTTCTTACCTGATGTCCCCCCTAGAGTTAAACAGCCCAGAGCAGGTCATTTAGTGCAGGCAATTAAATATGCACAAAGAATTCACAGAGCAAGCGTTATTTATTGACATAACCTAGCAAACAATTCAGCTGCTTCCATTTCCAAGGAAAAATGGAGGAAAACTTAATTTTAGTTGTTTTAGAAAATGTTAGTCATTTTAGAATCTTTATTTCAGGGGGGTTTTTTGAGTTTGCCTTTGTGATGCACCACCTGTAAATGTTTGTCTCACCGAAGAGTAACTTTCTGGTTTTAGTTTTCTGTTTCTAAAGGCTCTAAAAATTCCTTTACGTTTACAGCCCAGTAGACCTGGCTACCCCAGTCCGAGATCCAGTGAAGGGTTTTATCCAAGTCCACAGCATATGGTACAGCCAAATCATTACCAGGTATGACATTTAATGCTGTGTGTGCATTTTTTCAAACGTGGGGTTTATAACTCAGTTGCAGCAGGTGGGATTGATTCACTTCTTACGCGGTTTGGTTTCATTGAGTTCCCTTAAATTGTTTTTGTTTTACATCAGAACGAACACCGAGCTGAGCCTGGTGGGTTCACTCCAGATGGCAAATATGTTCCTATCTGATACGGTGCTTGGGTTCCTAAAACTACAATGCAACGCATCAGACGTTTTCATTTTTATTGAAGGAGTGTGGTGTTCATGTTACGTTCGTGCTAAGCTATAAAATGACTTGCCTTATAAAACGGCATTGACTGGTGGACTTTCCTTGGACTTATTGGTACTCTGCTCCCTGATAAATCTCTGAAACATTCTTATTTTCTGGTGGCTGATAGCTGCCTTTAGATCTACCACATCGTATACTCTTAGGTTTTGCTTTTCTTCCTAACACCGCTGAAGAAATTGAAAACAAAAGTTTGTCATGAAAGTACTTCAAGCATTCTTGAGTTTGTTCAAAGCTGCAGCCATATACAGCAGTCTCGGTTGAGATCATTTTTTTCCATGGAGAGGGGGAGGTTTTCATTGATTTAATGAGTACTTCATACTCATTAAAACTACTTTGATTTTCCTGTGGAGACATTCTCAGGCTGCACAGCTTAGCACGCTAATTACGTGCTGTCACTCAAGACTTAAGCTTGTAACATACACTAGGGGGTACACTTTTACATGGCTCTGTAGGGTGATGTGTGCAGGCTCCTATTAACTTGAATATGAGCTCTGCGTGTGTAGCTTCTTACAAATGTATCAATACATTTATTTTTCTGCATCGGAGGACTTTGATCTTCTTGACTGCAAAGGTTAAAACATAATTTCGCATGCTGATGTTTTGACAGGCATCCTGAGATAGTGATAGTTATCCTCAAAAAGTATATTTCTATCTAGTTATAGTTATCCTCAAATAGTTAATGTTATGGTAGGCATCCTCAAAGACTAAAAAAGAGGTTTTGCGGCATATTTTGCCTTGGCTTCCTTCTTCTGATGTTGCCTCCCCTCCTCCCTCTCAGTGACTGCTTGAATTGAGTCATATTTGCTCCCCTGGGGGGCGGGGAGCTATTAATTATGGGGAAGCACAAGTCTTACTAATATAACCCTTTTTTTCTTTTTTATTTCTCTTTTTTTTTTACATCCTAAAGGTGTCTGGCTACCCCGGTTCTCATGGGATACCCGCCATGGCAGGCAGCATTTATCCTGGGCAGGCTTCTCTCTTGGATCAAGCAGATTCCTGGAACCACCGGCCTCAGGAAATATCAGTGTGGCAACCAAACATGGAGGTATCATGAACTGACACATCTGTTGTTGCGCTCTGTACAGTAAATACACTCTTTTTATTATTTAGGTACATCTGGAGGTTATCGTAGGAAAACTTAAGTGTTTCTCTGGTATTTTTTAAATTGCCTTACTGCAGTGGGATGGGAGTCACGACTGAATTCTGTTCTTTATGAAACAAATCCTCCTGTGTGGCGTTGGGCATAAGGTGTACTCTTTACACAAATTCTTGATGAAGTTATTACTACTTATTATCTTAACTGAGTGATAGAAAATATTTTGCATTTGCTAAAAGCAGGCTTTACTGAAACTTATTGCTGTTAGTAGAGATAGGACCACTCATGTAAAAATATGTAATATCATTACTGTTTAAAAATACCTCTCATGGGAGATACCCAGCATAGCTAAAGTATCTGGGGCTTCTCTGTAGCTTATCCAGAACAGAAACTGAACTGGTCTGCAAAACTGTTCTTGAGTTGCATTCCTGTTAGGTGCTTTTCAGCCTGTCACCATTGCACAGAGCTGCTGCAAGGAACGTCAGATTAATTCCCCCTTCAACCTTCCGTCAGTTTTTTTCTGTTCTCCTCCAGTATTTTGTATTTTTTTCGTTCCATTTTATCCTCTCACAAAGATTCACTTTGTGCAGCTTCTGTCTTAAATCCGTTTCCTCTCTAACCGATGCTGTATTCCCTGTGCCTCTGATAAACATTGAGATGCTAACTGAGGCTTACCCATTGGATACAGGCGAGCGGATAGGTGCCTAAATCTTCAGTTTCCTCTGCTTATCTTGGTTGGTTTGCCTGTATATTCTGCCTTTGCTACTTGCTGCCGTGCTGTTGTTGTTCACACCGTATATAGTTGAGGGTTGTAGTCCCACGTAGTTCAACAACCTTGTAGATTCTGGACAGGAGGAACAACTTAGTTTAACTACATTGGGCTTAAATAAGGTGGTGTTGGTGGAAGCATATGAATGCTTTGCAAGTGTTCGTAAGTGACAGCCAAAATATTCACAAAAGCTTGGAAAGTTGGGTACCTAAAAACAATCTCAGTGAAGTTTGTTACCAAAGTCCCCTTGGCTTCTTTAAGAATACTAATATATACACTACTTGCTAATGATTTCCAGACAGCACTGGGATACGGTATATTCAGTATTGTAAGCTTAAGACATGTATAAAAACTTACTCAAAAATCATGAAAACAGTTTTTGTGGCATGCTTTGCAAGTGTCAGCTAAAACTGAAAAGCGTGTTTGTTTGGAGTAAAAAATGTATCTCGCAGCTTTTTACAACTGGAGGGTTAGATTATTGCTCAAGACCAAGAAAACGAAATTGATAAATCTGTCGTCGTTGTCCAACTTAAATGAAGTGCAATGCATGATGTGACAACGTTACTGAAAAACAGAACAGAATTTTTCAAATCTTTTTGGGTCCAGTGATTAGGAGCAAGGCAGATAAAATGTTTGTAGTTGGAAAGAGTTTCTTCTGATGGTCTGCTTCAGTTTATAATGAGTTGAAGGAACTCTGCTTGACTGCTGTTGTGCATTTGGGCTTTTAAAAATCTATTCTTTTATGATCTGTAAGTTTTTGCAGCTATTTATATAAATTTGAAGTCATGAGACTGGATAAACATACTCTGTTTTGTAGGATTCGGGCACTTTGGACATACGAGGAATGGGCCAGGTTCTACCCACACATCTGATGGAGGAGAGATTGATACGACAACAACAGGAGATGGAAGAAGATCAGCGCTGGCTTGAAAAAGAAGAACGATTCCTGGTAATGCTTTGTTTCATAGTGCTTTGTAATTCGTTATAATTTTTCATGTTTTATTGCAGCTTGCTAAAACTGATCACTTCTGTGAAACGAGAGCATTTACTGAACATAGGAGTCACTACCAAAATGTAGGTTTGGAAACAGTTTTTAAGTTAAATGTTCAGCTAGTAAGCATGTCCTGGATTATCAATACCTTGAACAGCTGGGATTTTTAGTCAGTCTCACTTTATCCAGTTGAGTATTTATGTGTGGGAAGTTGTGGGTATAATTCTGTGCCAATTTGGAGATTGCCTGTTTGTTCTTAAGGAGACAGATCTGTGCGTACTCTACCCCTAAAAAAGGGATAACTATCGGCCATCGAACAACCCTGACTGTAGGAGGAGATGTAAGCAGTCTTGCACTGGAGGAATAATGAGACACGTTAGTGGGAAGAAATAATTTAAGAGAGAGCTCTGTGAGGTGGGCAAAAAGCTCTGAACATCACCAGAGGGAGAAAGAAGAGACGCATCGGTAATGGGATCTTCTGTTGCTGTTTCTCTGCAGTTCCATGTTTTCTTGTTGTCAGTGCCACTGGTGCATGCTTTTTAGTTCAACTCTGGCTTCCTGGCCTTCAAAATTCAAGTTCTGTGTTAAAATTCTCCTACTCGAGAGCGATGGCTACAGATGGAGCAGAAGATTCTGGTAGCATATTACTCTGTGAAGGCTCAGGCTGGGGAGCTTATGGGTGCATGAGCCTCACTTGAGAGGTGGATGATTTAGAGTTGGTGTGCTATGGGTTGTGACAAACATCAGTTGCATGTTTGGTCTTAAGAAACATATTTCAAGGAATGTTTCAGTTTGGAAGCCTTTTGTGTTGTATGTAGTTACAAAACATGCCTGTATAAATGCAGGTGCCGTAGGTTTGTTACGGGAGGTAGGTTTGAATAAATGTGCTCTCTATTTATAGCAGATGGTGATAATGGTCTATGGTTTCTGCAAGAGTTCTCTGCGCTGTCTAGAGCAGGTCTCAAGGAAAATCTTGGTTGGGCAGATGAATTATTTTTTATTTTAGACACCAAAACTGCTGGTCGTGATTGTCTCACAGAACTCAAAACAATCTTTTAGGGATCTTGAATCCGGGACATTGAGTTCTTTGAAAATAAGAAGTTATGCTTTATTCTACAGGAAGCCAGTGGGCGGGAATGGAGAGATCTTGTACGTAGACGGTGTTACCAAGGCCTTATTCTTTGCCAACTGAATTGTCTTAGTCTCTCAGGGGTTTAGTTATGTGTGGTATTCAGAACTGTCAGAACAGCTGCTGGCTGTGAAGACAACCAAGGTAGGATAAATCTCTACTAGCTGTTGAGAGCTAGTGATAGATGCCTCCACGTCCAGTACACGTTCTAGCCAAGATCCAGATTGTTAAGATGTTACTTCCGATTAAAGGATGTTGAAGCTTGCTTTTGGCTGGTTTCCTCGTGAGTGCACTTGGGAATTTGCGGTTTGCCATTGGATGACCGTAAAGAAACCGCTGTACTCAGATGGCTTTGTCCAATTTATTACCAGCTGAAGAGAGGGAGGGGGAAGGAAAATTTCTTCCCTAATTTAGGCATTAGCTTTTCCAGTCTTGAGTGGCACCGGTTGCTTGCGACTTTCACAAGCCCAGGAGGTCAAATTGATCCCATTGTCGGTTAAAACTTTCAAGATGGTCAAGAATTTTTTGATGAGTTAATATGCTTGCTGAGAATTGAGGCGTTGTGATTTCAGGTGGCAGTAGATCGTGTGGGAACTTTCTGCAGAAAACTTTCTGATCTTTCTAAACTTTGTGGCTTTTACTGCAGAATAGATGATAATTATTTGTATTTGTTACTCTGTTTTGATTCAGCCTCTGAACCATTAGGATGTTTATCATCCCCCAAATTGCTGCTCGAGGAGGGACTTGCTGGTTTTCTTTTGATCTGTAACACAGTCTTAGCATATGTTTGGAAAAGAATGACTGTGTTTTCATTATGTGTTAGTTTTTATTGCGAGGAGACACCATCTCTATTGCCACCCCCTACTCAAAGGAGAACTAGCACTGATGAACTCGTGAGCAGCTACACAGCTCTGCAGCTTTGCCAGAGCTGGATTTGGATGATGTAAAACCTTAGAGGGTTAAAAAGGCAGAAAACAAAGAAAATGTGAGTGGAAGTAAGTATGAACTTAAATGGCTAAAATGAGGAATTGGAATCCATGAGAGACTTCAGTTCTTTTTCTTACTGCATTAACACTTTGACTCTAGAGACTTTAGGCTTATACTTGAATGCCTGTTACAGATTTATACACTGGGTCAAAAGCTAAACAAGCTAATGATAGCTACAGGGTATATTTGAACCCATAGCAGGATGTACGTCAGAGGAATCTTCAGTTTATAAATGGGTGTTTCTTGGAAAAGGAATGACATTTTCTAGGTTTAGCCCTGAAGAAATCAAGATGGTAGAAAAGTCACTTGAGAGTCACTCTTGGAGGCCGTGCAGATCACCTGAAGGATATCCACGGTTCATACATGAGAGTCCAAACGCAAGTCCAGTGTAGAAATCATAGAATCATAGAATGGTTTGGATTGGAAGGGACCTTAAAGATCATGTAGTCCTGTCCTGGGCAGGGACACCTCCCACCAGACCAGGCTGCTCAAAGCCCCATCCAGCCTGGCCTTGAACACCTCCAGGGATGGGGCAGCCACAGCTTCCCTGGGCAACCTGGGCCAGTGTCTCACCACTCTCACACGAAAGAATTTCTTCCTAATATCTAATCTAAAGCTACCAATTTAAAACCATTACCCCCATCCTATCACTACACAATAATCCATATATTACACACACACGCTCCTTGATCCATGTCCTTCAGTGAGTGACCTGTGACATTTCTTCTCTTGGGAGAAGGGACTTCCCTAATTTCATTCCAGGTGACTTCGGGAGGAGAAGCAACTTACTTTCTCAAAGTTGATGTCATGTCTCTCGCTTGCTTTGTGACTCCTCTCTACACTAACCTTTAGATTTTGATGAAGTGGTTGTGCTGAAGCGTGGCTGTCCCTTGCCTGCTACAGGCAGATTTCAGAATATTTTTCCTTTTGAGCACAGAGAACAATAGAGAGAGCAGAGCCAGATTTTAATTTTTAACTTATGTAACCATACAGTGCCGTGTTCTCAGTTCAAACTGGCTATTTTGAAAAGTGGCTCTATTTACGCAGCCTTCAGACTCCTGCAGTGTATCTCACTTCTACTACTGAGAATTGGACTCACCGGGGAGCAACTGCAAATCCTGTAACGCGAGACCCTGCCACAAGAAGAAAAATCCTCAGAGGGGTTCCTGTTAGTACAATTTTTGTTTCCCCAGAGTAACACCATGCTCATGACTTGAAATTCATTGCTGCTTCTACAGGGGAAAAAAATACAACTCTCAAAGCATGTTAGTACACGTCTAAACAGCGCTGATGCTGTGTTTGCTAGAAAAGACACCCCAGGTGAAGAATTAAATTGCGATGGCATTGAAATGGAAATTTGCCAGTCTTGGGAGAGGGTGTTATCTGTGTAAGCAGTTTGCCTGAAACTGGTCCTTTGAGAACCTGTGACTCGTCAATACTTGAAAGGAGATAGAAATTCTGCTTTCAAGCCGCAGCTGTAACAGCATCCAGAATTCTGAAACTCTGCTGTAAAAAGAGAAAACAAACAAATCTCTCTTTGTGGGAAGCTCCTGAATGAAAATTAATCTGTTCTGTAAGAACTGAAGAGTAAAGAAGTGTTTAATTTTAAATCGTACCAAATATATCCACTGGGAAGCAAGAGGAGAACTGGTGGAGGGGTTGATTTGGGGGGAATTTTTTCCCAGGACTGACACTCCATCCCGCCCCCTGATAGAGAGGGGATGTGGCACACTAGTCTGGTAGCTTTAACATACACTGATTAAACTTGTGGGCTTTCATGCTCTCTTCGTAAGAGGGCTTTGGATATCGGCATCTCCAGCAAGCAGAACAGAAATATCTTAATTATTTTTGAGGAAGCTGAAGGGAAGACAAAGCCTTACTGCACTTAAAGCTTAATACATGTAACTACAGGAGACAGTCTCTGTCCAGGGCATATGCAAGTGGAGGGCTGAGATGGCTGCAGTACAAACATCAAACACGTGGGTGTCTGTTCGGCCTTCTATGTAAGGAATCTTACTCGTGGAATGAGGTTTTCACTCATTTATATCCTGTGATGTTTGGATCTCACTCACACAGGCAGTATTGTAAATAATTCATAAAGTTCTCATTCTGCACTTTCTCCTGAGTTGTTCTTTGATCATATGGGTATTTCCACACAAAAAAAATAAAATTGACGAAGGTTAATCAAGATTTTACTTGTACATAGTGCATAGCATATAGAAGCTGAGGGAACAACCTCCATCCCCCAATACAGTGCTCCACAATTGCGAGTGGCCTCGCTACTACTGGCACTTGCAGCTCACTGGAACTGAAGATTTGCATCCAGCTCTGCAGTCCTCAACACAAGAAGGACATGGACATGTTGGAGCGGGTCCAGTGGAGGGCCATGAAAATGATCAAAGGGCTGGAGCAGCTCTGCTGTGAGGACAGGCTGAGAGAGTTGGGGTTGTTCAGCCTGGAGAAGAGAAGGCTCCGGGGAGACCTTAGAGCCCCTTCCAGTACCTAAAGGGGCTACAGGAAGGATGGGGAGGGACTCTTTATCAGGGAGTGGAGCAATAGGATGAGGGGTAATGGCCTCAAACTGAAAGAGGGTAGATTTAGATTAGATATCAGGAAGAAATTCTTCCTTGTGAGGGTGGTGAGACACTGGCCCAGGTTGCCCAGAGAAGCTGTGGCTGCCCCATCCCTGGAGGGGTTCAAGGCCAGGCTGGATGGGGCTTTGAGCAGCCTGGTCTGGTGGGAGGTGTCCCTGCCCATGGCAGGGGGTTGGAACTAGGTGATCTTTAAGGTCCCTTCTAACCTGAACCGTTCTGTGTGATTCTCTGTGTGATTTGGCCCGTTCCCTGCAGTCTGGCACACGTGCTGCCGTACTCGCACTGATGTCCAGCATGCAGTATTTGTGCACACAGAAAATCAGCCCATAAGGAGCAAATTACTCCATTAGGGCCACAGTATGGGTATGTTAATCTTCCAGCCCTGACTTCTTGTGTGTAGAATTAATTTAAAAGCAAATAAATTAATTCATTGCCTTAAAATCGTTTTTAAAGGTCCCCTGAGGATGCTCTTATTTGTGAGTTTTGACAGAAGTTTGGAACTGCCAAAAACTGTCCTGGGAGCTGGGGTTGTTCAGCTTGGAGAAAAGGAGGCTGAGGGGGAGATCTTCTCGTAATTAAGAGGTGACAGGACAAGAAGAAATGGCCTCAAGTTGCACCAGGGAAGGTTTAGATTGGATATTAGGAAAAATTTTCACACTGAAAGGGTTGTCAAGCATTGGAACAGGCTGCCCAGGGAAGTGGTTGAGGTACCATCCCTGGAGGTATTTAGAAGACGGGTAGACGTAGTCCTTAGAGATATGGTTTAGTGATGGTTTTTGTCAGAGTTAGGTTCATGGTTGGACTTGATGATCTGAAAGGTCCCATCCAACCTAGGCAATTCTATGATACTTAATTTATTTTTTTTTAATTGGTTCTAGGAGAGAGTCTACCTTCTGTATTTTAATATGGAGTTTGACCCAAAAGAACAATCAGCTGTAACCACAGATAGGAAACCAATGGTGGTGGTCATGCCATGAGGGCGCCTTGGGAACTGGCAGCTAGTTAGCTTGCTTTGAGAAGTTGTGGGAAAGAAACTGTGTCATTCTGTGTCTTTTCAGGATGACCTTTTAAGTTCAGCAGTATAGTGAAGTGAGCGATTTTTAGGCTGTAACTTTTGGCACCGTCGCTAACTTTCTCTGAACATTTTGCAGAACGGTTTTCTTCTTTGGGGCCTGTTTAATTACCCGCTTCCTCATTTATATTTCATTTCCAGTTTGAACCTTTCTTTTGTGGCTGTACTGATGATAATGTGGCATTGTTTTTAATCATATAAAATAAAGATATATATGTGCATGCATTTTAGTAACTCCTCAACAGAGAGAGCGGGGTTGCGCTAAGAAATTTATAGTCCTCCCCTATGGTACGTTAAGAAGAAATAACTCGCATAGTTTCCTTATCGTGTTTGGTTTTGTTTTTTTCTGAAATTCCCACATAGTTGTGGTTTTGTCCTATTTTGACGCTGAGAACTGCAATTCAAATGTAATTGATGTGAGCTGTTGCTAAAATAAGGTTTTAATTTTTAGCCTGAGAAAATCCCACCAAGCCATTACAATGTGGCATGTCCTGAGAATGCCAAGACTTACATGTTCTTTTATTAGTGAGTGACCAGAAATACTGGAAATAAAGTAGATTATGTTCCAGTTTGTCAACATGCACATCCTGTCTGAAAAGTCCTCTCGATGTTTCCAAAGATTTCAGACAATAAACTATTTATTAGGAAAAAATCCACTTACTTTTGAAGGATTTTGATTTTACGCAAAATTTTAACAACATATAGTTCCTCCCTTAAATATGTATCTGTAATGAATATAATAGTAAGTAGAAGAGGATTTGCTTAAACTTGCATTTTAGTTTAGTACAGTTGGTGCTTTCACCAAAAAAATTCAGAGCACTGCGGTTTGTGTGCTTGAGAAGTCCCACCATAATATGAGTGAGAAACACGTTTGACGACAGTTTGTCATCAGTCGGTCACTGCTCAGCTTCAAGGCTTGAAAAACATACTCACAAGTGACAACTTCTTCAGATAAAGCTGGAATCCTAAATCTCCGATTTCCTAAAGGCTTCATTTTCTGAAACAGTCTTATGCTGCACAAGAGTGTTAAGCAGGGCCTTTGTAGGTACGCACTCTTCCTAGCCACCTTCACCTTGGGAGCCTCACAATGTCATGTCTTGAGGGTTCTTCCCCCTCCAGCCCATTTCCCTGCTGTACATAGACCCTCAAGACAGTTGTTCTCCAACAAGTGCCACAAATGTTCTCCAGAAACGCACACAGAGCAACTCAGCACCCACCACCCTGGTTCCAGTGCCTTTAGCTTCCTCTTGGAAAGGATTTGTCAACCTGAAAGGAGGTTGTAGAGAGGTGGGGGTAGGTCTCTTCTCCCAGGTAACAGGCGATAGGACAAGAGGAAACGGCCTCAAGTTGCGCTAGGGAAGGTTTAGGCTGGATATTAGGAAAAAATTCGACACTGAAAGGGTTATCGAGCATTGGAACAGGCTGCCCAGGGAAGTGGTGGAATCGCCATCCCTGGAGGTATTTAAAAGACAGGTAGACGTGGTGCTGAGGGACATGGTTTAATAGTGGACTTGGCAATGTTAGGTCAATGGTTAGACTTGACTCCTGGATCATTCTCCCATCCTGGCACTGGGTAGAATCGGGCATTTAGAGAGTTCAGATGCTGAAAGGGAGGAGGACCTTGTTAATAAGACAAGGACGGGAGGAGATGGATATGATGTCTGATAATTTTTTTCTTATAGTACTAGAAAAAAATCTGTTGTTTAGACTGGTGTGTATTTTTGTGCTTTTGAATCTTTTAAAACGCTCAATATTTCGTTATCTTTGGAGTCTGGTTTAGGGTGCATTTCTGGAGTAATAAATTGTTAAAAGTGCAAAGAGCACTGAAGACCCCTGCGATAAAATAGTCTTTGACTATCTCCAAAGACTTTGGTCACTTCCCCGGCTAGAAACGATCGTGAAACGAAGGCAAATTGTGAACATCAGTGTAATAGAAATGTAGTTAGTCGTATGCTTAGATAAACAAGGATAGCGATTTGCTTTAGCTTAAAAATATGATGAGAATACAACTTCCTTTGGGTATCTAAGGAAGTATTTAACATACCCATATCAAATGAGACTTTAATCAGAAAAAATTCCTTCAATCATGAGGAAATAAACTAGAAATTCATCAGTGGTAGCTTTCATCATCAGATTTGTCACGCATTCCCGGAGAAACATTGGGAAATCGCTTGCTTATGTCTGCTTTGGTTCTTCGTGTTTAAGACGGGGTTAAATATTTCCCTGTCTCGGGTGATTTGTCTATTTTTAATCTGCAAGTTCTTTCAGGCAGCGACTGTCTGTGGCTCTGCCTCACTCAGTCTGCGGAAAAGTGAATGAAAATCCAAAGTGTAAACCCTTCGGACAGACCACCAGCACAACTGGAGTATTTTTAATGATGAAAAGATCAATATTAGTGTATCTTTGCAAGTTCCGTCTGCCCTGCTGGGTTTTCAGGGCAAGTTGGAATTATTCTTTAATGCTTTTAGAAAGAAAGAAGGGAAGGGATCCGGAGTAGCTTTAGACAAGAAATGGATATATTTGTCCCCCAAAACCGACCGTGAAAGAACATGGGGTCAGTTTAGTTACAGTCGGGATTCACACGCCTACATTTGTCTAAATAAAATACTTGCGTTCTCATGCTGTCTGTGGCCATTTTACATGAATATATAGAACCAGAGAGATGAAGGAAGTTGTATTTACACTGACGTAGATATGCATTTTATCCCATTTTCGTTAACTCCTCATTCAGTCTTGTTGGAGAGTGAGTTGAAGAGCCAGATAAATCCTCTTCGGTTTTCTGTGCCAGAATTAGTGCACGAGAAAAGCTGAACATGTGTCTTCAGATCAGTGTTAACCTTTGTTTCACATCCACTCTTCCTTTGTCTTTCCATTGTAATTAATGTCTTTCCTTGTAATTAATGTTGTCCTTGAAGAATAAATATAACCTACCTGTATTTGCTGAGGAGATGAGAAAAATGACTTTCCGTGTGAAAAAAATTGGTGTGGTCTTTCTAAAACAACCGAGCCCCGGGTTCCTATATCTTGCTTAAAACATATAAAAAATAGAAATTAGGAGAACAATGCATCTGGATGTCTTTATTAGCTTTCTGTAGCCAAATGCCGTGTTTAAAGAGGTCCAGTAATTGGCCCCATTTGCAGGCTTGGAGAGGGAGCCAAGTACATATAAGCCGTCGTCAGGCAGGAAGCGGGAATTAATGCGCGGCGTTTCTCATTCCAGGCTTGAAATTTTGCTGTCGGGAAGCAAAAAAAATAAAAAAAAAAAAAAAAAAAAAAGCGACTTGCTGCCATTGAGAAAATCAAAATGCAGGTTTTCCAATGTTGTGTTAGGGAAATGGTACTATCAATATTTAAAACGAGCATTTTTCCACGTGCGCTGAGAAGGGGGGGTGAGGAGCAGCCGAGAAGAGGCGGCTGCCGGGAGTTTCAGTAGCTGCAGTTGCAGCAGCGCGTAGTCGCAGCAGCGGGGGCGGGTATAGACTGGAATGTGAAATGACATCTGTATTTGTCAGTGCAAATTTTTTAACAGTATTTTCCTGCCTTTAAAATGATTTTAAGCCTAGGTCGCGTGAACCAGTAAGCGGAGTACGGAATTAAATTTGGGATTTTTGTTTCAGAAACCCGACGTGCGGCTCTCCAGAAGCAGCATCGACCGCGAGGATGGAGGTCTCCAGGGCCCAGTAAGTGTGTGGGGTGGGGGGTGGGGGGGCGTATCTTCTCATCTCCCACCTCTTTCTCTGCTTTGCTGGTAGAATGAGTTGTACCCTGCCTTGAGCATGGGAGATGATTTAAAGCTTTTGCTAAATGTTTCCACTATTATTACGTGGTTCTACAACTTTCCAAGAGGCTCAGCTTCTGTGGGAACGGCGGCCCTGGCAAAATTGTTCATGCAGCAGTTCGGGGGATTTGGGGGGTGTTGGGGTTTTTTTCCCCCTTTGAAGCTGCTGTTGAAACAAATAATAAAACGTTTCCACAAATACGTTGCAAGGACTTTGAAATGTTCGTGTGCTGCATAGTTGGGCCTTTTATTTAAAAATGTGGATAGTTTTCTGCAAGTTCTGTCAACAGGAAGCAGGATTAAAATAACTTTTGCAGTTGTTTAAATATCTGAAGGGTTTTCTTACAAGGAATGTAAATGTTACTGTTGTATTACCCAGAAATCTGGTTGGGGTAAATGATCCGCTATGAAACAAATGGAATAAACCCCATAGCCATTCATTTATTGCTAGACAACGGCTGCAGCTGTGGTATTCTTTCTTATGGGCTTAACTCCTGTCTGTTTAACTAAAAAAAGTCTCTCCGGTTGTTTAATTGCCATTGGAATCTCTGAATCATCCTGATCAAAGGGAGGGGTTGGGCCAGGGACTGTTAATGGTAGGAACCTGGCATTTCATCTACTGTTTGTCCCCAGGGATCACCTTTAAAATATTTGATTTAATGTTTTAAATGCACTTCCTAGGGGATGCAATTGTAAACTAGTTTGGCTTCAGTATTTCTTCACTACCTAAGAATTTAGTGACTCTTCCTGCATTTGCAGCCAAAGTACAATCATGAATGAGTATATTAATGACACACTGCGGCATGGTCTCTGGAGACGCTCATGTCTGGAAGCTGCTAAGATTTTTTTCCATGAAATTGGAGAAGGCGATTAGTTATGGTTATGTCTTTGCTATTGTTGCATCTTTATATAAGAGCGAGTAAAGTACCGCTGCCTTTTGTGCTACTTGTGAAGATGCTTTGAGATAACCTGGAGCTTTTGAAGTCGTGTCAGAGGTCTCAGGTGACTGTCGGTGGCAGTGGGTTTAAAGTACAGCTCCTTGCAGCCAGCTGGTTTCTCTGTGCTTGATTTCAGCGCGACTGCCTGGGATTAGAATAAAAAATACAACACCCAGATCTCAAACTGCTTGTAGGGAAAGTCCTCTCTTCCCAGACGAGGTAGTACAATTTCACACCCCATTTGAAAGAGTGTGAAGAAAACACTTAGTGATCATTGACAAAATGAGTTTTTAAAGAGACTCTAATTCGTGATAACTACATTTCTAGGTCCAGAATTTGATTTTGCGTTTTTATAGATTTAATACATTCAGAACATAACTCTGACTGACTTCGTTTGCCGTGGGAAATGTCTAATGCTTCTGTGAGTCAATCTCAGTTTCGCACCGAGAGGATGAGAAATAGGCAGCAGTCATTTCTAGGAGAACTACGATTAAATAACTGTCCAGTGTAACAGTGTGCGGCAGTGGTGGGCGCAGAATGTAGTTCACTGAGGTGTCATTCCCACAAAGTGACCTTTTATTTGAGTAGTGGTTGTGAGAGTTGGAGCGGGAGCAGAAAGCACGGCAGCTCTGATTCCTGCTCACGGCAGCAGCATCTCGCAGTTCAGGGACGCTGGGAGGGAGAAGGAGTAATACACGACCCTCCTCTTGGATGTGGTGGTACAAATGAAAAGTTATCACCCCCTTTTTAGTGGTTCCTAACTGATGAGCACACGGCTGTATAACTTTGTGCGCATTCTTTTGACATACCCTTTTAATACACAATTTTCTGAAAGTCAGAATGCAAGAATTGTTCTATTGGAATTTTCCTCTCCTTTTCTACCCCCCCTTTCTTTCCCCCACGCTTACCAGATTTGAAATAGTTGGTTATCAACACAAATCAAAGTTAATGACATGAGTGATGGTGCTGGTAGAAAGCAGATGGTTTTTCTAACTAGAGAGGGCAGCTGTATGACAGTGAGATGATCAGCCTGTGGGTTTCAGATGTTTGTGGTGACAGCAGAAGAGTTTCAGGGCTTTGGATCATTGATTCTTCTACTCATGGTTTCTGAAAGTGAAATTTGATTTTTTTCAAGTCTGTAGTTACAGACTTGAAGGCAGGGTGAATATCCTCCTTTACTTCTAGCCGTCACGTTTCTGCTCTAAAGTATTAAGTCGATAGAATATCATCTACAAAACTTAGAACTTCAGATTTCTCCCTATGCAATACATTTTTATGTGACCTTACTTTCTGGAAGTTGTGCTCTTCACACAGTTTTCCATAGCAAACTGGTAGAAATGAGCTTGAAGTAGATTTAGTATGGGAATTTTCATTTCATACAGTTAAAATTTGAAAAATTTTTGAGCAGCTGAAAGCAGGCCTCATGAAGTGCTGGGCAACATTAGCCATTGTCAGATCTGTCTGTAATTTTAAAATCATAACATGAATGTCTAAAAATGCCAGGCTGAAACTTTGAATAAATGCTGAACTATGATCATGAGTATCCTTCGAGTTTGCTTCAGGAATTTCCTGGACCTGTTTGTGTCCGCAGTATGCTATTCCCAGTTGACATCTGGGAAGTTGGTCTAGAGATCAAAGGCAGCTGATCTGGAGAAACCCCTTAATTCAGGTGGGTGGTCAATAGTAGACTCCCACAACAACATCCACTTTTATTTGCTTTCCCTTCATCGTTACCCAGAGACTCAACCGTGTCATTGCTAACTGCAAGTGCCATACAGTCCAACCCCTCCCTTTTACCCACAGCGTCTCCCCCCACCTCACCTGCCCTGCCGGTCCCTCCTGGAGAGCCTAGAACCATCCATTTCGGCACCCCGGTCGCAGGACTCATCCCACCAGGTTTCGCTTATGCCAGTGATGTCGTAGCTCTGGAACCAGGACGAAGCTTGTAGCTCCTCTTGCACATCATTGCTCAAACTTTGGCGTGCCACCTCCAGGCTTATCTCTAACGAGCCTGATTTTATCCCTTTCCTCCTTCAAATCTAGTTTAAAGCACTTTTGATGAGCCCTGCTAACTCCTGCAGAAAGATCCTTTTCCCCTTTTGAGAAAGGTGCATCCCATCTGTCACCAGCAGGTGTTGTGTGGACTGATCCATGATCAAAAACCCTAAAATTCTGCTGGTGACACCGCTCATGGAGCCAGTTATTGATCAGCTGGGTCTTCTTGTTTCTTCCCTCATCATTCCCTGCCACAAGGATAGAGGAGAACACTCCTTGTGCTCCTAATCCCTTAACCAGTCGTCCCAAGGCCCTGAAGTCTCTCTTGATCGCCCTCAGACTTCTTGTCATGGCTTCATCACTGCCTACTTAAAAAGGCAATAACGGATAGTAATCCAAGGGCTATACCAGGGTAGGATGTTTTCTCATCACATCTTTAACCCAAGGAGGCTGCAGACTTCCCTAAGAAGGGGGTCAGTTGGCATATTGGGCCTTCTGTTCCCTGCAGAAGAGAGTTTCCTATGACAATGATCCGTCTTTTTTCCGTTGTGGTTTTGATGCAGGACGTAGGTTGGCTTAACCTTGGTGACACCTCCAACCTAGATGGACCATCATCCTCGTCATAGAATCATAGCATCTTCATGGTTGGAAAGGACCTTCAAGATCATCGAGTCCAACCATACACACACACACACAACAAAAAAAAAAAAACACAAAAAAAAAACCCACACAAAACCCCGCCTGCAATCTCTGTCGCTAGAGCATGCCCTGAAGTGCCAAATCTACATGTTTCTTAAATCCCTCTAGGGATGGTGACTCAACCACCTCCCTGGGCAGCCTGTTCCAGGGCCTGACCACTCTTTCAGGAAAGTCATTCTTCCTAATAGCTAACCTAAACCTCCCCTGCCGCAACTTCATAACTTTTGCTCTGGTCCTGTCATTACTCACCTGGGAGAAGAGGCCAACACCCACCTCTCTGCAACCTCCTTTCAGAGGAGGTTCCACTTGCAGAGTCATTGTTCAGTTCCACTTGCAGAGCCTCATACCTTGTAGCCTCCAGGGCACCAGGAAGGTGGAGTCTTCATGGAGAAGACGCCTGCTGCCCTGGGCAGGAACTTGTTGCCATTGCCCCCTGTCCCTCAAGTCACTGCATTCTGTCGGGTCGGGAGAGGACAGGGAATCCTCCATATCTTGTGTCCTGTCTGCCTGACAGGTCTGTCCCAGGGATGGCAGGGTCGGTTCCAGTAGTCTGTCTCCTTCTCAGACTCCTTGATACTCCTCAACCTTCTGACCTCCTCCCGGAGCTCTGTCACCAAGCCGAGGAGTTCCTCTCCCTGGGCACACCTCCCACAGGTTGCTCACTGCTGCCATCCCGTACTGGCGTGAGAGCAGGGCGCAGCCCAGCACCTGGGTGGCAGCATGTTCCCATCAGAGCCATGTCTGCAAAGCTGCATCAGTCGTGGTGGGTGCAGAGTTTAGAGAGGACATGGCCTTCTGCCGGGTGGACACCATCGCTCCCTGGTCAAGCTGGCAAGTTATAACACCCTTCCGTGCAAACTGCCACACTGCACACTGGCCGCTAGCACTCCCCGGGGGTTTCTATATAGCTGTGGGGGCTTGGCCACCATTGCTCCTGACCCTGTTCAGGTCTTCTCAGCTGCTGTGGCATGAACTGGGGGCTCCTGGTGGGTCTTTCAGCTCCCTTGAGGTTCGCCTGGTTCAGGAACCCCCTGTGCACCGCGCTAGAGCCCTCCGCTGCCAATCGTGCTAGCATTGGAGCTGCTCGCCTCGGTGACTGAGTTGGCATGAAGGTTTTATAAATATAATTGCCAAGGCAAGTCACTTCAGTCTATTATAAATACTTCCAGATGAATAAGCAGATTGACCTTGACTTTGCAACAAAACCAAAGAGTAAACCAGGTTAGAAATTCCTTGCCATTATGGAAACCAGCAGTGCAGAAATACTTCAGTGTTCCGATTCTTGCACTGCCATTTCTTCTTCACCACCGTGACTTCTACAGTTTGATCTCTGAATACAGACTGAAAATGATTGTGAATATACCACCACGTTTGATAATTAATGAAGGATAAACTGTAATGCAGAGGCCAGGGTGGTTGTGAGCGATACAAAATAAATGAAAATTCTTTTCTTACTGCATAAATGATGCACCTGTAGTTAGGAGCTTAGCTAGTGATGGTGAACAGGGATGGGGTACTGACTGTTGGGAATGTGCTGAGAGCTGGCTACTCTCAGCGTTTGAGATTGTGCTGATGAACATTGTGAACACTGTAATAACTAGTTTAAATGTATGTTTTATTTTACAGGCTGGCAACCAGCACATATATCAGCCTGTGGGTAAACCAGGTAAGCAGTAAATTCATATACTGTCACCTTGAATCCTTGGTTACAAGTTTTCTAGCAACAGTAGTGAACAGATCTACGCCAGTATTTTCATACAAGGCGTGGATTCGATTCCAGATAACTCCGCGTAGGTGTTTCGGTGCACTGTGTGTTTGAATTCCCCGTGCAGTCCCCAGAGACGCAGTCAGCAAAGCCGAGAAAGTGTTTCATCAACAGGCGGGAAGCGTCTAGAGGAAGCTGAGTCACTGTGTAGGACTTCACCGGGTGTGCGGTTCAGACATGTCAAACAAAAGTAGACACCTAAATTTAGGTTTCTCAGTCTCCCAAGTGAATCACACCTGTGATTTCTGCCGTGAAGAAATCCGATTTTCCCGGACACAACGCAGCATGTGTGGCACTCGGCTGTGGTACGAAGGGCGAGTCCTTCCCAGGCCTGGGGTAGGTGCACTGAGATGAGGAGCAGTTGCCCCACAAAGGGATTTTTGAAGTATCTTACTAAAACAGCCACGTTCTCATAATCGCAGGAAAACTTGATGAATTCCACAAGCTTTTCTATCTGCATTTCTTCAGTAGAAGTACAGATTAAAGCGTAGCTCCTACAAACGATGGATTTACCATCAGACGCATAAAGATGTACAGCTCCTCTGCTCGTACAGTAGAGCAACTGTAGCCTTTGTAGTGTTGACAGACCAAAATTATGCGGGTACATCTGGTACGTTGGTCCTCTAAAATGCAGATTGTTTTGTTAACCAGATCATGCGGCTCCGCCAAAGAAACCTCCCCGCCCTGGAGCCCCCAGCCATTTGGGCAGCCTCGCAAGCCTGAACAGCCCCGTGGACAGCTACAACGAAGGCGTGAAGGTACGCTGCTCGCTGTCACATGAAATACCCTTCAGAAAACTAAACGTTACCACTCTGAGGGAGTTTGCTGATCCTGAAGTAGAGACCGTGGAAAGCTAAAGCGACTACACTGCCCAAATAAGTCTTGTCACGGGGCACACATGCGCTGGCAGCTCTCCAGGGCTGTGGGGAGTTAACTGGTAGGCTCATATCCTCCATTGCTGTGATTCAGCACGTTCCTCACCTAGAACCTTTCCCAGGTGAATCACAGAATCACGGAATGGTAGGGGTTGGAAGGGACCTCTGGAGATTGTCTAGTCCAACCCCCTGCCAGAGCAGGGTCACCCAGAGCAGGTTGCACAGGAACGCGTCCAGGCGGGTTTGGGATGTCTCCAGAGACAGAGACTCCACCACCTCTCTGGGCAGCCTGTGCCAGGGCTCTGCCACCCTCAAAGCAAAGAAGTTCCTCCTCATGTTCAAATGGAACTTCCTATGCTCAAGTTTGTGCCCATTACCCCTTGTCCTGTCACTGGGCACCACTGAAAGAGCCTGGCCCCATCCTCCTGACACCCACCCTTTCAGTATTTATAAGCGTTGATAAGATCCTCCCTCAGCCGTCTTTTTTCCAGACTGAAGAGACCTAAATCCCTCAACCTTTCTTCATAAGAGAGATGTTCCAGTCCCCTAATCATCTTGGTAGCCCTTTGCTGCACCCTCTCCAGCAGCTCCCTGTCCTTCTTGAACCGGGGAGCCCAGAACTGGACACAGCACTCCAGGTGCGGCCTCACCAGGGCAGAGTAGAGGGGGAGGATGACCTCCCTCCACCTGCTGGCCACACTCTTCTTGATGCACCCCAGCTTATTTCTAGTTTGAAGAGCACATGGGATCTCCCATACGGGCTCAGCCTCCCTGCTCAGCAGCTTTGTTAAGCAGGAAGGAGCACACCCAGGGTTCCTGGTTACTCGGGTAGCACCAAAGTCTCCTGTCCTCGGTCACAGAGAGGTGAGACACGTCTGAACTGTGGTGCTCCAAAAAGCTCTTGCTGCAGCACCAAGGCTCCTAAAACCCTTCTGGCTCTGGGGAACATGGGAAGAGGGAAATGGACTGTCTCACCTGGGGTTGAGATACTTTCTAATGTGTTGTTTCGTGTCCCGTAAATAGGCGATAAAGCCAAAAATGAAATTATACAGTTTTCTAGCAGAGAGGTGCTGCAGAGGGCCGTGAAACACAGTGTCCTGTCCCCTGTGGCAGTTTGTGTCAATGGAACTGCTCTTTAGTATGTCGGTAACTGTTAAAATTGTGCCCCTCGGTGTTCCCTGCCTTTGGGACTCTATTACTTTTCCGATCTTCAGGAAAGAGAAACCTCTGAGAGACCTCTGGGCCTCCCGAGGGGCACCAGTGGAGCCATTTCTGGTGCAAGCAGTTTCCAGTGGCTCGATGTAATAGTGGCTGGGAATTCTGTCAGTAATACTCCAACAGAAACGCAGCTGGTCTGTACACATGGCCGTTGTGTTATTTCACAACCTTTGCAGCTGGACACATTCGCCTCCACAGAGACGCTTGGTCTGACAGCAGTGTTACTGACCAGAGCGTTAAAGCAGGATCGCTCCTGCTGCTGCTCCCGTTGTGTCAGCTGGTGCCATCAGTAGCACCCGAGGAGGTGACGTATTTGTGCTCCAGCTCGTTCCCGAGAGGAGAAAGATGGGCGCTGCGTTAGAGAAGGATGGTGGGCGCTGCGTTAGAGAGGGATGGTAGGCGCTGCGTTGGAGAGGGATGGTAGGCGCTGCGTTGGAGAGGGATGGTAGGCGCTGCGTTGGAGAGGGATGGTAGGCGCTGCGTTGGAGAGGGATGGTAGGCGCTGCGTTGGAGAGGGATGGTAGGCGCTGCGTTGGAGAGGGATGGTAGGCGCTGCGTTGGAGAGGGATGGTAGGCGCTGCGTTGGAGAGGGATGGTAGGCGCTGCGTTGGAGAGGGATGGTAGGCGCTGCGTTGGAGAGGGATGGTAGGCGCTGCGTTGGAGAGGGATGGTAGGCGCTGCGTTGGAGAGGGATGGTAGGCGCTGCGTTGGAGAGGGATGGTAGGCGCTGCGTTGGAGAGGGATGGTAGGCGCTGCGTTGGAGAGGGATGGTAGGCGCTGCGTTGGAGAGGGATGGTAGGCGCTGCGTTGGAGAGGGATGGTAGGCGCTGCGTTGGAGAGGGATGGTGGGCGCTGCGTTGAAGGAGGATGGTGGGCGCTGCGCTGGAGCACAGGCTGCTGCAAACAGGCCGGGGCAATCCGTCCCGTGATACACCAGCTGGTGTTGGTGGTACAGCTGCTCACGGAAGGAGAACCTCCCGCTGATCTAAGCCCTGCCAAGCCCGTAGTAAAGAACGGGAATCCATGTTGTGGTAGCCCCAGCTATTGTGGTGAGCGACACTTACTTTAGGTGGTTTAAGAAAATACAGAAAAAGTCCAGTTCATCTGACTATGAAATTCAAAACTTGCCATCAAAGCAGTTACTTAGCAGAAATCGATCTCAGCCACTGCCTGCCCGTCTCACTCTTGCTCTCTGGTGTTGAGATGATCGGAATATTTAAGAATCGCTGTAAATGGACAGCGGTCGCGAATTTGAGTGGGATTATTTATTATACACTGATGCCAATGCTTTCCAAGACGCCAAGCCTCAGAAAACATCAAAAAGCAGTAACAGATGTGTTACTAAACTCGGCTTCTCTAAAATTCCCTTTCTAAATGCCAATACTGGAATATGAAAAAAAAATTTCTGAAATACATCCTTTTGACAACAAACAAACCTGAGCAGCCAAAGTCGCCGGTAATAACGAGTGAAGAAGATTCGTGTACTAAACAGCTGCTCCAGTAGAAAAGGGCTGATGTTGTTTTTTCTGCCAAGAGTTTCTTGAAATCAGATTGTTTTATGCCTCTTCAAGAAAACAGCCCGTTATTTTTTGATGGCGTATAACTTTAAGTCTGCAGTCCTAAACTGAAGATGCTTCTAGGGTTCACTTCAGACTCCCATTTCAGTCTCCCTTTTCTGCAGAACACAAATTAAGAGGATTTGAACTGCTTGTCCTCCGGAGCCTTTAGGGCCCGCACCAGGAAATACATGGGTTTCTGTTAATTGCTGAGGTGAATTCAGCCAGTCCACGCAAAGAAACTCCTGACTGGATAGGACGAGGGGCAATGGTTTAGAGCAGGGTAGGTTTAGATGAGACATTAGGAAGAAGTTCTTTACAATGAGGGTGGTGAGACACTGGAAGAGGTTGCCCAGAGAGGTGGTGGAGGCCCCATCCCTGGAGACATTCAAGGCCAGGCTTGATGAGGCTCTGAGCAACCTGATCTAGTTGAAGATGTCCCTGCTCACTGCAGGTTGTACTGGATGACCTTTAAAGGTCCCTTCCAACCCAACACATTCTATGATTCTATGACTTCATAATCTGCAGAGCAGTAGTAGTGATGTTGGGTATAAACAACAGAAAAATTGAGTGTTGAGAGATGCAGGTGTCCGTACTCTTGAAATGTGGGGGCCTGGCTGTAGGAATTGAGTAGGGTATAAACCATCTAGAATGGGTTCTTGGTAGTTCTCAACCACAACTGTGATGAGTCACCGCGGACAGGAGTTGCAGTTAGATGACCATATATTTCCTATCATGACTTTTCTAAAGAAAAAAAAAGTTTCAAACAATGAATACAACATTTTCTTGCGTGAAGGGACCGGGCGTTGTGGAGGACGTTGTTCCCCAGCGTTGCAGAGGCCCCTCTCCTCCACGTACCCCTCTGCTGCTCGCCCGACTGGCTTGCTCCTGTCAAGCTTTGCATGACCTCTCTTCCCCATGTGTTTAGTAAAAAGCGAGCATGGGTGCATGGCAAACACTTCCACTGCTCCGCGGGTGCACAGCAGGCCGTCGGCACACGCCGCCTCTGTAACGAACGGACCAAGAGCTAACACGAATGACTGCCGGTACTGCCGAGGATGCCTTTTTGTTGCAGGCTTCTTAACTGGTCTCTTATTGCTACACATGGTTTGGGTTTGGTTTGTGTTTGTGGGGTTTTTTTTTTCCTGCTGAGTTTTATTAATATTGTTTTTCTTTTTTTCCCTTCTTTTGGTAAATTTCTTTAACCTTCCCCCACATTCTGCTCAACCATAGCCATGGAGGGTAAGCAGTGCGTGAGCGTGTGTGTACGTGCCCTGTGCCAAAATGTCTTTGCATGTGACTTTGCCAATCACTGTTTAACTTCTCGATTGCTGAAACCAATGAGAATCGCAGCCTTTCTCTGGTGATTGAGGCAATTCCCGTGGTCTTTCTCCCAAGGTATTTTCTGATCAATGCGCTAGATTGAATCTCCGTAATAGTTGTCAGTCCCCACTTAGTGAAATGCAACACGATGGAATCACCGTGCACCAAATCCTGCGCTCCTTCCTTAGGCAAAGTTTCGTCCAAGTAGTTTATAGTTTCAGCAGAGGAATATCTCGGGTGCTTCCAGCGACACAGCTCTGCTGTAGGAACCAGCAGTGACCCAGCGTGGTGGGCTGAAACGCCATGAGCCGTCTCAGACCAGCAGGGCGGTCGGCCACTGTGTGACCAGTAGGAAACAAGCCATTTTTTAACCTTCTGCTCCCACTGCGTGGGTGCTTGGGCATCCTGTAGCAGTGAAGAGCTGCGGGGAACTGGGACGCTTGTAGTTCTGCAGCTCAGGAGCAGGGATACCGAGGACCTTACAGAGGAAGTTTTCAGTTTCTTTCTTTTCTGACCCAGGATTATTTTGGTCTGTGTTGGATTTAACTCCAGACAGATCTGACTCGAGACAAGCTTTGCATGAGTAAGGACTACAGGATTTTTAACCTATTGGGTTTTTTCTGATCTGTTGGAAACAAACTGTATGAAAAACATTTGGTGTTTCCCACCTGTACTGGTGACACCATTTTTGTTAATCTGCTGTGAATTCTCACGAGCAAAACAATTATCCTCTCTTTACTACATCAGTATGTTAAGTATGTAGTCTGACGTTGTTTTGGAGCAAAAAAACAGCTTTCTCGAACGAGGGATCTGGTACCTGTGTCCTTAGCAGTGGAACTTGTCCCTCAGCAGTGAAGCACTTAGACGTCTCGAGCGCTCTGTACTACTCATTCCTCAAATTATTTTCTTCTCTGTTGTGGGAGTTACGCTGGAAGCTCTTCAGGGAAATCCTGGCAAAAACTCCCCAGTGGCATTTCACAGCTCAGGTTCAGTCAGAAGAACTAAAGGAAACTTCCTCCAGATCCGGAGCGAGCGGTGCTCAGGGCGACAGGGGACCCAGGGGGCCGGGCGGGGGCCATTGCGGATGTGAGACCTTCCCGACAGTCTGCGGAGGTTGGGAAGATGCTGAGCCCCATCTGCTGGGGACAGGAGGTAAAACAACCCCTCTCTGCTTCCAGATTCAGCCGCAGGAGATCAGCCCTCCTCCTACGGCCAACCTGGATCGCTCCAACGACAAAGTCTACGAGAACGTAACGGGGCTGGTGAAAGCGGTGATAGAAATGTCCAGTAAAATCCAGCCAGCCCCGCCGGAGGAGTACGTGCCCATGGTAAAGGTACGGAGGCAATTCCTAACATCGGTGCTTTAGCTCTCTTCCTCAGTGAGGTCTTCAAGCAACGCAGGAGAAACATTCGGGAAAGTTGGAAGTAGAAAAGCTTTTTGTGTTTTTGGGGGGTGACCTGTGGTCAGGGTGCTGGGCCGTTGGGTGCTGCTACCAGTAGTGCGGGGACGGTGCTTTTATTCCCCAGTTTGCTAGTGCTTGTCCGGGGCAGCGAGTTGTGCGCCATCTTCTCTACATTTCATTTTTTAAAAAGAACTTGTTTTTAATGAACCCTTTGGCATTTTGTTTTGATGGTGAAACATGGAATTGCAAGTGAGGTGTTCAGAGTCCCTCAGCCATGTCCTGACTCCCTTCTTACCCTGATGAGGGATGAAGTCTTATCGGTTGCGTTCTGCACTCCAGCTACAAGTCTCTCATCCGTTCGTTCCAAGTTTTAAAACTTTATTTTCTTAATTTTTATTTTTTTTCCTTAGGAGGTTGGTTTAGCGTTAAGAACGTTACTGGCAACGGTAGATGAGAGCCTCCCGGTGCTTCCTGCCAGCACCCACAGAGAGGTACGTAGAGCTGTGCTCGCTCCGCTACGTTCCACGTGAGCCCCGGCCAGGGTTTGGCACTCTCTGCTTTGCATATGTTTTGGCTCACTAAGCAGTATGAACTCTCGGGTTATAATTCTTCCTGAAATTAATTTTATTAGAATGCAGTTGCTGTGTGGACGTAGGCTTGTATTGACTTCAGTGAAGCCGCTCAGACAGGCTGCAATTGAAGAGCGTACAACACACGCACTTACGAAGTTGACATAAAACCCGTTAGCGGCGCTTACATGGGAATTCTTAGTGCAAGTTTAACCTTTCATTGAACTACAGCTTGCACACGAAGTCATTAAACAGGTAATTGAGCATATAGCTTGGTGCAGCTGGAAGGTTTTCATGTGAGATATCCCACAACAGCCTAGTTCTGGATGAGCAGTGACTGAGATCTTTCGGTGAACGTCATGAGTCAGGACCAAAAACGTTTTCCTGTAACCTTGAATGAGTGTGATACCAACCAAGCCAGAGAATGGTTCTTCAGGTGACATCTTCGAGAACCACCCTGACTTTAGGGATATGGTTCTGTTAAGTCACCTGTATCTCACGTATTGACCCGTTTTATTTTTTAGAGCTACTTTAATAGTAATAAAAGAGAAATGGTGATAATTATGGAGACCTGGAAACCTGTTAAGACATGGATTAAAATCTGCTATTAGCACTTTGGGTCTTGGTGCCATTTAACATGGGGCGGCTCCGCAGCTGATGAGGCTGCTCTTCACCTCCATGCAGCATAGAGCAGCAGGTGCCCAAATTCCATCTGCTCCACGTGATGCCCACAGAAACAGCCGCGGCTTCAACCGGGAATCTCAAGCAGGGGTGAGGGAGGGCGGATGGTGCTGTTGCTGTGTAGTATTGCTGTCATGAGCACAGAGAGTTTGACTGAACCTTCTTGTTCCAGATCGAGATGGCCCAGAAGCTGCTGAACTCGGACCTGGCGGAGCTCATTAACAAGATGAAGCTGGCCCAGCAGTACGTCATGACCAGCCTGCAGCAGGAGTACAAGAAGCAAATGCTGACGGCTGCTCACGCGCTGGCCGTGGATGCCAAAAACTTGCTGGATGTTATCGACCAAGCCAGACTGAAAATGATCAGCCAGTCCAGGCCCCACTAAGTGCTGAGGGAAGAGTTTCATCAGTCTTCAGAATTCTGCTTGCGAAAGGATGTTCTTTCACCTCCCACCAGCAGTTGAGGATTAACCCAGCGTAGTCCTGGCTTTCCAGCGCCTCTTGCTTCAGCGGAGCTGACTGACAGCTCTTGGTTCTCTCATTACAAAAGTTTAACCAAGTTTTTATAGCATAAAGCCAAGCTGGTCTGGGATTCAAACAGCGGCATTATCACACGATGAAGTTTGCGCAGACGTCCTCGGGAAATCACGGCTCCGGAGCGCACTGCGGGTTTATACCATGGCACGGGACACGCTTGGCCTAGAGCTGCCGCCGGGTTACGGTCTCAGAGCCCAAACTGTCCGAGCAGCAGAGCGGAGAAAGATATTGTGAAGTGAAGAATTCGGGGAAACCTCAGGGCTGAGAATTCTTGCCCACAGTATATGAACTATCCAGACTGGAATTTTTTTTATTAGAACACTTACGTCGCAATATGCTAATCACAATTTACAGAGAAAGAATAAAAAGCTATATTTTCAAGACTTCAGTCATTTCAAGACAAAGTAAAAGCCCTCTTCATCTTCCTGCCTTTTACTTTTATGTGAACGTGTGAAGCATTTGTTTGGAACTAGCTGTAGAACACAACTGAAAACTCTCGTCTTTTTCACCAGAATAACGTGCCAGTTCTTTTGTAGCAACGTTGTTTTCCTTGGAAGCAAAAATGCTGCTTTGTACCAGAGCAATTCAGAGCTGCATTTAGAGGAGTTCCATAACCATTCATGTCCCCCATTTTTATATAATTTATAAAAGACAGATTAAAGCCATGTTGAATATTTTAAACCCACTGTAGTTAACTAACCCATCCTTTCGTCTGTCTTGCCTGGGAGGAGTTACAGTAGAGCAGTGTAATTAGATTTTCCTTGGTTTTCCAGTTACGCCATCTGTTCTGTTAAAATACAAACCACACTCCCTTTTTGCTGTTGAGGGATATAAATTATTCTCAGGAAGAATATAATGAACTGTACAGTTACTTTGACCTATTAAAAAGGTGTTACCAGTGAAATCCCAGCTGTATGATTTTGTGTGTGCGCTGCAGAAGAAACCACTGCGAGTTTTCCCTGTGTGCAATTTTCCCCCCGCCCACCCTAATCCACAAACTTCCACCAGTTCACTTATGCAGGACTTAAGGATCAACATGAAACATCCAAGGAGGAAATGCAAGATTTAAGTGGCCTTCCAGAAAGCATTTCCCCCTCCAGCTACAGAGCACAGGAACAAGTCAGTGCTACCTGTGTGACTTGTAATTACTTGGTGTCACTCCTGTGGCCTTCTACAACCAGTTTCCCTAGAAGGAGGTTTCTTTAAAGCAGGGGCTCACACAGACTAAATCCTTCCGTGGGTGCCCACGTCTTTCAACAACCAGACGAGCTTCAGTTTGGTGGGCAGATGGGGCAGTGCAGTGTCCACTGTGGGGCTCAATGCCGAACCACCTTCCTACACAGCTTTGGAGTCCTTACCCGTGATTGTCACTGGTTATTTTAGAGTACACATTAGAAAAACAGCCCTTGCCTTGTTCAGTTGCTCTGGAAAAGTCCTCTTCAGAAGTTATTTTAGAAATACGTACTTTTTAAGGTACTCCTTGTAATCTGCCCCTCAAAGCAGCTTTCAGAGATGCTCCTTTTTTCTGGAAAGGCAGAACAATTACACCCTGATACAACCCAGGCTGGGTGCCAGGTACTGCAGGGCTCAACTGCTTTTAAATTATACCTGCTCCTGAATAAACAGGCTCACAGCTTCAGCCTCCAACAAGGGCCTTTAGCTGAGAATTCGGCTTTTTCCCCCCCATCTCCAGCTCAACAACTGTCCTGCACTGCAAAACACGTAATCCCTGCCATGCCTCAGCCTTTAGCTGCCCTGAACAGGTTGAATTACCTGATACTAGAAACTGCCCGAGATACAGCACTCTTGAAGCATTAACCAGAAACGCTGCAGCTTCACCAAGAGGCTGCAGGACCGACCACATCATGGCACTTTTGCTAAACATGACACATCCCGTGCTCACTGTGATTGCGTTTCCACCTTTGCCTGTATGCTAAAAATGCAACTGGGAGCCCTGAGCTGTCACCATGCTGTGCTTATGCCAAGTATGAAGAACCAACACGGAAAGTCGTAAAGCCCTGGATTAACATGCAATGACAGCCATTTCAATACCTGTAGGTAACCTGGCCATTCCTCATCCACTCCCCTGCACACGCACCCACGTTAAGAAACAAGAGTATGTTTAAATGTTCTTTATTACTGATGGGTACAAAACTAATTAGTCAAAAAGACCAAAGCCCATGTCATCATCAGATTCCTCTGATTCTTCTTTCTTTTCCTCTTCTTTCTTCTCCTCAGCTAGAAAAGGAAAAAAGAATCAGGATTTTTCTATGTTATCAACTCCCAAGAGTCACATACAGTAACTAACACCAGTGAGCATGACCTGAGCAATGCTAACACGCTAAGCCAACAACCCGAGACCACTGTTTCCACTGGGAAAGTGGGTTTGTGCCTTCAAAATTAATTCCCATCAAAACTAAAACAATTTTACAGCGCAGGTACTCTCTCTTCAGCCACCAGGATGAGATCCTGATGAGATACAGAAAGACCAGCCCTAACTCTGAGGCAATGCTGATCCTGTTCACTGACTCAAAGTGCAATTCCAGCCTTTCTAAAGGCGACAGTATGTTTTGCTCTACCCACATGCGTACTACAAAGCACAAACCACACTCAAATTGCAAGGGGAAGAGCCAAGCTGACAACAAGCAGCTTTTTAGCCCAGTGTTCATTCCAGCCGACAATCCCTGCATCGGGCCCTTACCCGGGGCAGCACCGCCCGCTGGCGCAGCACCGCCGGCAGGAGCAGCCGCGGCCGGAGCCCCGCCACCGCCCGCTCCCACGTTGCAGATGAGGCTGCCGATGTCGATGTTGGCCAGCGCCTGGGGAGAAGCAGCGGAGGGAAGCCCGGTTAGCGCGGGGCAGCCCCGCCTCAGCCCTGCGCGGCCGTGGAACCGCACCGTGACACACCAGCTGCTGCTTCATCCCCCCTGACAACTCACTGAGAGACAATGTAATTTGGGGGGTTTATACTAGTTAAAGGCGTTTCGACACTAATCCCGTAGGGGTCCATTGCCCGAGTCGCCATCACCGGGGAGCCGTTGTTAGGGTGCGATCTGCACCCATGAAACACAGGGAGGCCCCCCCA
>VWZL01005980.1:502029-539227 GCA_013396915.1 Stercorarius parasiticus | reverse complement strand
TCAGCCAGCTGCTTATAGAATACGTCTTAATGAAGAGGTAATGAATACTACTTAATGAAGTAGTTTAGTTAATAGCATATGTTTATTGTAACATTTTTGGGAGAACATGAATTTTCCAGTTTGTTACAGTAATGACACTCTAATTTGTAACAACGAAGTGCCTGTAGCCGTGTCCCCATAGCTTGCTAGTGCATCACAGAACTGGGGCAAAACTCTGGTTATTGTAACGATTCAGATAAATTTAATTCAATCCTTAAAGGCACGATGTAGCAGCCAAAGGAAAAGCAGAGGGAATCCCGGACTAAGAAACTAAGGCCCGGTGGCTCAGGAATTCTCACCTGAGAATGGCATGTCATACAGATGGAGGGTGAGCTCATGGAGAAGGTGAGGGAACAGGTCATGGTAAGTAACAGGGCACGGAGATGAGTGGGAGGTGATCAGTGGGATGCTGCAGGAATAGGGAGTTTGTGTCCGGTTTTATGTAACATCATTTCAAACTACATCCTTCGAGATCATTAAACAGGATGTTAATGAAATTAACAGATGATGCAGATGAATACTGCAAACACCATTGAAAAAAGAGAAGCAGGAAATAAGGAGGAGTCACCCTGACAAATGCAAGATAATACATCTGGAAAGCAACAATTCAAAATGCAGATTATTTTTTCCTCTGTGGCGGGATGAGTCTTGGCTACCCCGGAGTTGGTGGATGGCAGTTTGTGTTTCCGTGTTTCCTCTGACAAGGCAGACAACAAAAACGTGTGGAGGTTTTGCCAGGAGGAGCTGCTGACCAAGCAGCCTGAGCGACACCCTGGCTGGCAACACAGCACATCCCATCTCGCAGGAGCACAAAAGTGGTTGGGATGGCTTTTGTCTGAAAATCAGCTGGGTAAATGCAGTGTAGAAGGGTCTCCTTTTGTGAGCAGTAGATGCTAATGTCTTTTAACTACAAGTTAAAAGCACTTCCTTCTATTTGCAGCCTTGCAGATTTGGCTGCCTCTCTGAGGGACAAACTCTCGTCTCCTACCAGATTTAAAAATCTGCTTTCTCTCTCCTGCTTGTAATTGCAGCTCTTTGCATCCTTAAAATCCTGGAGTTTTCAAGGGAAGTTGGAGGAAGATAGGAGTTTATCTCTCTCTAGTTTGAAAGTTTTCACATTTCAGAAAGCATCCCTTCCCAGTCATGCTGTTATCCATGTGGATGTGCTTCAGGTGCTCTGTTTTAGAGTTTGTCAGGAATGTTGAATTGCTGGGACAGACAATTTTCCATTGTAAAAACAACCTTTAAACATTTTGGGGTTTGATTTCCCGTCCTTCCCCTGCCCCTGTGTGTAAACATATAAAGATTTCAAGGAAATCTATGTCAAGAAAATGCGATAATGAAAAAAAATAAGCCTGATATTGGACTTGCGAGCCCATTATAAATTGTCCATATGTAGTAAGGTGGAAAATACCTTCTGGTTTGTTAATTTACTAAACAGCCCATGCTTAACCTCCAGATCCACGATCCTTGTAAAAAAATGGTGTTTGGACAATGCCAGCACAGAGGCTCCTGATTCACAGGAGGCTCTTCCTCCTCCTGCAGCGATGGCACTACTGGGGACTGCCACAAGGCAGATTACCCTCCAGTGCTGAGGATTGCCGAGAAAATAGTTCTGAAAGGAGTGTTCTGTGTTAGACTGACAAAAAATGTATGACAAAACCTGATGGTTCAAACTATAATCTTCTTGCAGATTAACAGGTTGCTCAAGTAACTGGGAACAGCTTTGTCTTTAATGTGACAACCATTTGTATACACAAATATGTGTACGCGTATTCTTTTATTGGTACATATGTTGTTTCTTTTATTGATGGGGACATGCTATGCAGAGAATTACGGCCAAGAAGTCACTTGCTACGTATCTGAAGTGGTACATTAACTTTGTGAGTGAACAGTTATCTTGGGGGATGTTTACCTTAATTAAGGCAGCATCTTGGGTGAAGTGCAGAGGACCAGAGAAACTGAAGCTGGACAAGTAACGAATGGGCAGCACAGCCAATGAAGGAACAAGTAGAAGAATCTGCAGTAAGTATTTTAATCTGAGAGACATGAGTCTCCCTCACCCCAGTTGGGGTACGCTTAGGCAAAACACTGATATTAACCCTTTGCACAGTGGAACAATGCACTGGAGTAGCCCAGAGAGCCACAAAATGGAAAAAGAAAAATAAATAGAGGAGGAGAAGGTTAGACTGACAATTACCTTCTTGGTAAGATTTTTTTCCCCTGTGCTGAGGCACACATTTTTAGTTATCCTCAGCACTGAAGTTCAGACTTCTGTCCTATTGCCCTGACGCTTTTTAGGAAACCTTTGTAGGAGGAGTCGTGCTAGCAGATGGGCACCCCAGGCCGGTTGTAGGTTGAAGGTGAAGGATGAAGATGATGCACAGCCATGCATCAGAGCCCATGGTCAAAAAAAAAAATTAATGATTCAGCATTCAAAGGTTTGTTAATCTTTTCCAGAAACATTGTAAAGTCATCCTGCACTGCAAGAAAGATTACAGAAGAAGATGGTTTCAGTGAGGATGACAGCTGTCACATTACCAAATGCAGTGAGAGACTTTGCTGTTCACAAGGTGATAGTCTTTTTGGTTGAGGCTCTATAAAATGTCCATTTGTAGGATTCTTTTGTTAATTTTTACTAGCTTTTAACTTGTGTTTACACTAAAAAAAATTAAAGGGAAGCTTTCATTCTGGAAATGAGATAAGTATATATTCTTCCTGTTTCTTTTAACCACTGGTTTTACTGTCCAGTGTGCTGTCCTACTCTGGTGTACAACAGAGTTTAAACAGTTCTATAAGAAAAGTTGTTAAATGTTTTTCTTTGAGGGGAGGGGGGGAAGTAACTTCATCAAATTCTATAGAGTCTCCCCACTTCCCACCTTTACTTTTTGCTGTGCTACAAGAATCCTTGTTCACATTCAGGCTTTTATTCTTTTAGGTGCTTCTTAAAGTGGTGATCGGAGATGGTATCATCTGCTCTAGGAATCTGAATTGCGTGACCACGGGGAGGACATGAGGAAGTGGGACAGAAGTGTGAGATGAGGAGAGTTAGTCAAAATCAGATTAGTGGCAGATCTAGGAATATAGTTCAGCTATTTCACTGTCCCTTTGGTGCTCTTTAACAGCACCTCGCTGCTGCGGGAGAGACTGTAAGACATCTTTTTGAACCAGGGAGATGCTGTTGTGTGGCTGTAATCTAAGTTCTGTGAGTTATAACTAACTGAGTTACAAACTGTGCTCTGTAAATGCATCAGCAGCCATTTGGTTGTCACGAGAAAAAGAATCTTTCAAGTTGTGAGCACATCACACCAGCAATTCAGGTTGAAATGGCTCTTTTGGAAGTATACCCCAACTGATGCATCACTTAATTCTGCCTTGTGCTTGTCTGTCTTCATTCTGCTCCTTGACTCCCTCGTCCTGGCACGCCGGTCTCTGCTCATGGACAAGGAACATTTCTCAGGGCGCTGCACTGGCTCTCTGCAGCCCAGCCTCCGTGCTGGTGGTGTTTGTTACTGAATCACCCTGCGCTGCTTGGGAGCCAGGCTTATTTTAATTGAAAACGATCGGAATCTGAAATGTAGGGCCCTCTGCCTGCAGGAATGAATGCAGGGGCTGCAGTCTGTGACAGTCCTGGGCAGAATCAAATCTATTTCGCTTACGCTGTTTATAAAAGCCTAGACAAACAGACAGGACACCAGGGACAGCTGGACTGTCCTCCTCGTCCCAAGGTGCCATCAGCACCCCCGTTCGCTTCATTCAGTGTTCCTGCAGGGATGGGTTTCATTTAGTTTTTAATCTGTTGATTAAATGTGATTTTTTTTTTTTACAGGGAATTTTACAGTCAGTTGTTACCACATCATAGAGAATTTTTATAGTTAATTACTGTGGTATCATTAGACATAGAGTAGATGCTTGCGGGGGGGGTGGGGGGGAAGCTGTGCGCAGCTGATTGCCCTCTGCAGCGCAAACACCCAGCTCCCAACACTAACGTGATTTCTTTGACTCCTACTAACACCACAATCAAAAATATTGTGCCAGTAGCGCCAGAGCGAACAGGGTTCCCGAGCCAGCACCTCTGCTCATGGAAATGAGTGTGAAGGAGCTGCTGTTACTTAAGCCAGCAGAGGATGTTGCCGTGGTTTTTCACATGTTTGTTTTTCCAGAAATTGTCACAAAGGCACTAGTTTTGTTTTAACTAGACAGAAAGCCGGGCCAGAGTTCTGTCTGCAGATTGTAGCGCTGCAAAGTGGAAGAAGTGAGTCTGCGCCAGCACAATGTGAGCATATCTCCGAGGTGAGCTAGTTGATTACACATGGGACAGAGACTGGCTGCCAGCTCTCCTGGCTGGAGAACGGCTCCAGGCAGCAGCAGGGGAGAGAACGTCGAACGTCCAGTACAGGCATAGCAGGGATTAGGAGAACTATGGTTTTGGAGATCATAACACATCAGTTGGCTTTTACCTGTAATCTCCTTCTGCATGCTCCATAATAAAGTGCCTTGGTGCAAGGACTGTACATAGTCTTGTATCTTTTCTTTCCTGCAACTGCAAAGAAATCTGTCAGCCTCTTTTCAATAACTTTCTGCAGGCACAGGAACTTCTGAGCAATTAGCAATTAGAATTTCTGAGATTTAGTGCGTTAAGTCATTTAGATGAAAAACACTACAGAAATAAGGAGTTTTTTAAAGCTACGATTCTCATTGCTAGAGCATAGTTATGTAAAAATATCAGACAAAAAGATGGAGAGAGGTAAATTAGACCAAATGGGATCATTGGGTTGGTTTTGTATGTGGTGTGATCTGTGGAGCCTGTAGGTGCAGTGTGTGTAACGTGCAACTTACTTGGCAGGCGTGCTCAGCGCCCGGGTGCAAACTGCGCCTGGGAGTCCTGCGATGAAAGCCCTGCTGTCTCTCTTCTTCTTCAAAAGTGGAACATCCATCTGAGGGATTTCCAACACTACCACTAGCATGTCTACGCTACTGCATTTGATTTCTATCTGGAGTTTGTACCCACAAATGGCGTCAAATATGCACGTGTCAGCTGTTAATTGGTTGCAGGGAAAAGAGCTTGAAGATGCTGCTGTTGTAGCAAGTAGCAAAAAGAAGTCTTTGCCCAAAAATATTTCTGGTTTAAAAAGTATTTTCATAGATATTTTGTAAAACTACATGAAACAGCTACTTTTAGCAAACCAGGTGCCTTTGCTTGAGCATGTGTGTCTACTGCTTGAATTAAGGCTTGTATCACCTTACTGTTTTCTTAGGACTGTTCTCATTGACAGTAGTTATAAAATCCTGAGGTTTGTGCCATATATTAGTGTCATGAGCACCATTACAACTGTGATGAGCAGCTAATGATGTGTCAAGGTGATCAGGAGCAGCAGAAGCCTTGAACATGTTTTGCAGAGAGGGTTTGCTTTAGCGAACATAACACCTTGCGATTTGTGTAAGGAAATAATTTTAAACGAGGAAAATAAAATAACCTTGGAAAAAACATCTGGATATTTCACAGTTATTCAGAGCTCATAATACACTGTAGTACTGTATGTGGCTCACTCAGTAGCTAAAATTAGGTGATTATGTAAGGAGACCACAGCATACATCTGAATAGCTACTGTATTGGGTTAATGATGTCACTCATCTTTATTGAGTCTTTAGCTATTCTATGGCTTGGCCGGGGGGCAGCGTGAATTCAGGAGTCATGAAATCATAGACAAATTAAACTTTAGTGGAGCAAACACAACAGAGCTTTTACAAGGGAAAGCAAAACAACTCCCAACCAAAGGTCTCCTGTCGTGACTTCCAGGTGACGTTGCCACCAGCTGTTTTTCCCTGTTAGCCTTCAGGAAAGCATGTTTATAGCTTTTAAACCAATGATAATAGAAATGCTACAATGAATTGATCAGTTTGCGATTGGTTTGGAGAGATTGGAGGAGATATTGACTTTAGCATTTTGGTTGTTGACTATGAAATTGGCTATGTTTGCGTTGAGGTCCTGTCGCTAAGAAAATTTATGAACTCTGTACTGTATACACTGTTGACATGTACAAATAAATACATGTATGCCAAAGGTAAAGTGAGAATTAAATTTTATCCACGCATAGTAATATGCTTTAGCTTTCACACCAGTTACAATCCAAATTGAATGTCCTATCATATTTTTTATAAAAGTGGTTTATTTGCTCATCTATGTTGCATGCTGTAGCTTTTTCACAGTTGTCAGTGGTATATATGCCGTACATTATTCTCTGCCTAGTTGCTGAGCCTTTTTCTGAATAGTTGCCAATTTTCATAGAATCATAGAATCGTCTAGGTTGGAAGGGACCTTTAAGATTATCAAATCCAACCACTAATCTAACGCTGCCAAAACCACCACTAAACCATGTCCCCAGGCACCATGTCTACCCGGCTTTTAAATACCTCCAGGGAAGGTGAATTAACCACTTCCCTGGGAAACCTGTTCCAATGCTTGACAACACTTTCAGTGAAGAAATTTTTCCTGATATCCATCCTAAACCTCCCTCTGCGCAACTTGAAGCCATTTCCTCTCATCCTATCACTTGTTACTTGGGAGAAGAGACTGACCCTCACCTCACCACAACCTCCTTTCAGATAGTGGCAGAGAACAATAAGGTCTCCCCTCAGCCTCCTTTTCTCCTGGCTGAACAGCCCCAGTTCCCTCAGCTGCTCCTTATTAAGACTTGTGCTGCAGATCCCTCACCAGCTTTGTTGCCCTTCTTTGGATGTGCTCCAGCACCTGAAAGTCTTTCTTGAAATGAGGGACCTAAAACTGAACACAGTATTTCAGATGTGGCCTCACTAGTGCTGATTACAGGGGGACAATCACTTCCCTAGTCCTGGTAGCCACACTATTTCTGATACAAACCAGGATACTATTGGCCTTCTTGGCCACGTGGGCACACTGCTGGCTCATATTCAACCAGACACCCCCAGGTCCCTTTCTGCTAGGCAGCTCTCCACCCACTTATCCCCAAACTTGTAGTGTTGCATGGGGTTGTTGTGACCCAAGTACAGGACCCGGCACTTATACCATTGGCCTCAGCCCATCGATCCAGGCTGTTCAGGTCCCTCTGTAGAGCCATCCAGCCCTCAAGCAGATCAACACTCCTGCCCGGCCTGGTGTCATCTGCAAACTTACTGGGGGTGCACTCGATCCCCTCATCCAGGTTGTTGGTAAAGATATTAAACAGAACTGGTCCCAGTACTGAGCCCTGGGGAACACCACTTGTGACTGGCCACCAACTGGATTTAACTGCATTCACCACAGCTCTCTGGGTCCGGTCATCCAGACTATTTTTTTACCCAGTAAAGCATACTTCTGTCCAAGCCATCAGCAGCCACTTTCTCCAGGAGAATACTGTGGGAAATGGTGTCAAAGGCTTTACTAAAGTCTAGGCAGACAACATCTACTGCCTTTCCCTCATCCACTAAGCAGGTCACCTTATCATAGAAAGACATCAAGTTTGTCAAGCAGGACCTGCCTTTCATAAACCCGTGCTGACTGTGCCTGATCACCTGGTTGTCCTGCATGTGCCGTGTGATGGCACTCAAGATGAACTGCTCCATAACCATCGCTGGCACCAAGGTCAGACTGACAGGCCTGTAGTTCCCCAGACCCTCCTTCCACCCTTTCTTGTGGATGGGCAACACATTTGCTAACCTCCAGTCAGCTGGGACCTCCCTGGTTAGCCAGGACTGCTGATAAATGATGGAAAGTGGCTTGGTGAGCACTTCCACAGCTCCCTCAGCACCCCTGGGTGGATCCCACCCAGCCCCATAGGCTTGTGTGTGTCTCAGTGGTGCAGCAGGTTGCTAACCATTTCCCCTTGCATTATGGCGGCTTCGTTCTGCTCCCCATCCCTATCTTACAGACCAGGGGGCTGAGTGCCCTGAGAACAACTGATCTTACTATTAAAGACTGATGCAAAGAAGGCATTCAGTACCTCAGCCTTTTCCTCATCCTTTGTCCCAATGTTTCTCCCTTCATCCAATAAGGGATGGAGATTCTCCTTAGCCCTCATTTTGTTGCTAGTGTATTTATAGAAACATTTTTTTATTTTCTTTTATGGCAGTAGCCGGATTAAGTTCTAGTTGGGCTTTGGCCCTTCCAATTTTCTCCCTACATAGCCTCACATCTTTGTAGTCCTAATGAGTGGCCTGCCCTTTCTTCCAAAGATCATAAACTCTTCTTTTTTCCATGGGTTGCAACCATGTCTCTCTGTTCAGCCAGGCCAGTCTTCTTCCCTGATGGCCCCTTTTTTGGCACATGGAACCGCCAGTTCCTGTGCCTTTAAGACTTCCTTCTTGAAGAATGTGCAGCCTTCCTGGACTCCTTTGTCCTTCAGGACTGCCTTCCAAGGGACTCTGTCAATCAGGTCCCTAAATAGGCCAAAGTCTACCCTCTGGAAGTCCACGGTAGCGGTTCTGCTGATCCCATTCCTTGCTTCTCCAAGAATGAAAAACTTCGGAGAAGACTGAGGAGGATTATCAAGTAAAGGTGTGGAGGTGGAAACTGTCAGGTTGGTTTCCTCAGATTTTTTGTGGCTAAGCATCTCTGAGCTGTGTCAGCAGTTACTCACTGTCACAGCTCTTGTGCCTTCATCTGGAACATCCCTTTTAGATGAACTTTGGGGCTCCCCTCTAAAGTTTCTCCACGGGTTTTCTCTTCCAGTAGCTTTGAGTGCTAGTATCACAGGCCCTGGCAGACAAAGCCTCTGCAAGAAAGAAACCTGGAATGAAATGAAAGCCTGTTTATTTCTCAGAATGTGTCCAGGCCTGCAGAGTCACAGGGCTTTAAAATGCCAAAAGTAATTGTTTTGGGGATAACCTGATGATGAGCGATGAGGGTCCATGCTGGGAGCAGGGCGTTGATGGTGGCCGTGGTTTGCAGCGCTGTCAATGTATGTGTGAGTGCCTGGGCTGGCCACGGGAGGAGGTCTGCTCTTCCAGAGCAGAAAGCAAAGTCTGCATTTGGAAACTTGCTCTTTTCCTAGATATCTGCTCCCTTCTTTGAAGTAACCGTTCCCACGCGTTTCCTGTCAGGGGTCCTCTGGGCCCCAACACTCTCTTTTCACTCCCTTCTTTTTTAATCCGGAAAGCTGCCTGCTTTGGGAAAGTTTGCCTGGGATTGCACTGTACCCATTTGTTTGCAATGAATGAGAAGCATTTTTCATTTTCTCTGAATTATTGTTGCCAGATACCATGTGTACACATGTTGCAGGCCATCTTGCAGAGGGAGCTGGCAAATCTGCAAAGCTGATGCTTGCGGCTTCGGCAGCTGAAATGGGCTCCTCTCAGCCAGACCCCTGCTGAGGTCAGGAAACACATAGTTATTGCTCTCTGTAAGATCTCAAAAAGAGGGTTTTCTTTAGCTGGATTGAAATAGTGATATTACAACCCTGCCTCCCAGCTCTAAGCACCTTTCTGCTTTCTCACTGCGCTCTTATCTGTCTCGTTTGCTGAGCAGTTTTGGTAACTCCTGGCAGCCCAGGCAGCCTAAAGCAAGAGTTAGGCTTTTGAGTAACATGCAGAAAGCACATGGGTGATGAGATTAAAACCGTGTGACTTACTTAACACAGTATTAGGACTCTCTTTTCAGGTGATCTTGCTCCTCTTAAACTGATGATGTTAAAGTTGTTACTATTTTCTGTTGTCTTCAGCAGGATGGTTCTGTAGTGTTAGCTATTGGGAAGAAGCAGCTTTTTTCTGCTTTGTTTTCTGTTTCATCATGTCCCAGAAAGTGTAAATATGTATGCCCTGATTAGCATCCCATCAGTTGGGATGTCCTGATTACAGGACTTATCAGGATGGACACAACCTACTTGCAGACCAGTATTGGAAGGGAAGTGCCAGGAGTGGGTAGCTAAGGATTTATTTCAAAACCTGCTGGAATATTTCATCTCTGTAATGCCAGAGTGTTTTGTTTCAGCTCTGCCTCATAGGCTGACGTGCTGTGTGGGATCCATGGGAGAGGTGAGCTGAGATCCCTTTATTGCTTGCCATAGGAAGCAACGGATGAGTTATCACAAAAGGTTTCCGTTTTGCTGAGCTGACTTCTTCTGATGGAGAAACAAACTGCTGAGTTTGGAAAAAGCATAGGAAAAACAGTCAATCTTTACTGTTCTTCTTAAAATATTTGTATGAGGAAATACATAAAAGTCCAAGAAGCAGATTATTTGCTTGGTACCTCTTGCTAAACAGTAGCCTGTGTGAATCCCTGTAGGTCTAAAAGAGGCTGGTAACCACTGAAGCAGCATCTCTCCCCCCTGATCCTTGTGTGCTATTCCTTGGACGAAGCTCACAGGACTTGCTTTAAGTTGGTCAGCCTTGAAATGGTCAGGCAGTTGGACTCCATGATCGCTGTAGGTCCCTTCCAGATGAAATAGTCTATTATTCAGGCTATTCTATTCTGAATAGTCAGAATATTCTATTCTGAGATTTTGTATGGACACAGACAGCCCCACAGCACTGGTAACTCCTGTGCGCAATCGAGGCCACTGCACATTTACATACCACCAGTTTGCAGTGTCATGCCACTGGTAGTAGACTTCTGCTGGTTGTGAATGTGGGCGAATGTTTGCGTTTCTCCATTGCAGGGGCCTGGCTGCCCATGGTCGCGGTGTCTGTGCTCGGGGAGGGTGGCAGAGGCCAGGCGTGGAGAGCAGCAGCCTGGTGCCGTGGACCACGGCGAGCGAGGCCTCTGCGTTTGCGTTACTGGGCTGAGCAGGAAAGGGGTTTTCCGTGGGGCCTCCTGAAGAAAGGCGAAATCAGTACGCACAGTGAGTTTTAACTGCTGCTTACAGCTCTTGGATGGGCTTGGATATAAAGATCAAGATATCAGCTGGGCCATTTCTAGCCTGTGAGGAATCATTGAGCCAAAGCACTAAAAAGTGAAAAAGAGGCCCTGTGGTAAAAATATGCTATTTCTTGGGAAAAAGCAGCCATAAATGTCATCAACAGGCTAGGGAAAAGAAAGGCAATTGTACCAAATGATGAGTGGGACTAGGGGGGATGTGTGTTACAGAAAGCAGGTCTCTCTCTCTCATAAGGAACAACGCTTGACAGTTTGAGAAGAGCTGACAATAAAACACATGATTAAATGAGTGCCAGAGAGCAGACTCGGCCATAAAACTATACATTTAGTGGCTGTCCTAGCTAAGCCATAGCAGTATTTATTGAGTTATAACACTGGAAGAGGTGAATAAACATGACTGAGACCATGCGGGCTCAGAGGGATTACCTTTGTTTTTAAGAGAGGCTTTACCATATTTGCTCAAAAATCTTCACACAGTGTGTTTTTAAAGTGCACTTCTGAGTCTGTAGTTATTGTCAAAGAAGACAGAAGAGATTTATGGTTTATCGTGAGATGGGTAAATTAAACCAATACACGAAACTTTTAATGAACTTTCTTTTCCTAAGTACAATAGCATCACTTTGATTCTGGGCACTCTTATTTTCTGCTTATCTTTCAGACAGTGGGAATAGGGAAACAATTTCAGGCAGTGCATTATTTCACCTTGTGCAAAAAAACCATGTCATTTGGGAAATGTCATGTTATATCACCGATGTCATGTAGAAAAAAATCTATAAGAGATTTGTTTACATTAAATATGGCCAACATCACACCTATTCTATAAGAATAGACAAAGTTTTAAAGGGATTTAAAACCACCTGCCCAGAGCATCTAGCCAAAGCTTCATTGGTTTATATTAGTACATAATATACAGACTCTCTCATGGTCAAATATAAACTGCAGTCTACTGCTGAGACTCACTTGCATCGTCCTGTAATAGTTACATAGTACTGACACTAAGAAAGCAGCCTAAGGTTTTAGTAAGCTCTTCTTAATAGATTAATGGAACAAATCCCAAAGTTTTGGAGCACTTCTTTTAACTATTCCAAATTTTGTTCCACCAGTTGCCAGGATCAGAAAGGGAGGTTTCTGTACTCCTTGCAAAAATACCTCTTTATCACTGACTTGCTCTGGGTTTTTAAATGGGGTTCACACTTGTAGCTGAAATGAAAGCAGACATCTTTGATGGGAGAAGATTTGCTGTTAGCAGAATTTAACCTCCTAGATAAACACCAGAAAAAACTGCTGCAGGACTTTCTTCAGCTCCTCCCAAACATCTGCCCTTAGGTCGTCTTCATTTCTTCATTGTGGTAGGCACTGGGTCCATGTGAGAGCCACAGAAACTTTCTCTTTTGGACACATTTTTGCATTTACCCACTTATTTCCTGGCCTGACAGAAACGCTTTTCCACTGATCATCACAGCCTGAGGGGGGTGGCCTGTGCCACATTTCACATTCTCCCTTAACCCCTTGTTTGCAGCAGCACTTGGTCACCGTTGCTTGTCCTTGGGCTACTGCCACATCCCTTCCTCCAGTAATTACTGTTTTGAAGAAGGGCCAGCTTACTGTCTATGATCCTTTTTGATTAATTAACTTTAATCAATTAACTTTCTGTCAGCAGCAAGACACAAGATTTGTTCCTAAGTCAGATGGGTGTCTCAAACCTGGAGACTTGGGGTCTCCATCCATTGACAGCTCTGGGAGGTGGGTATTTGTTGGTACCGCACAATGGCCCAGCCCTGGGGCAATGCCTTCTGGCTCCACAGCGACTGCACACAATTGTTTCACATCAGTAAAGCAAAGATCTTATTTTGCCTGCCACATGATGTCTTGTGTACACCAACACAATTGGAATTCATCAGGTTCAGACCTGATATTTGGCGAAAAGTTCAGTGTTAAATCAAGGGGATTCCCAAAAGGATGCACATTTTGTTGGAAACAGAGTGGAAAACAGAACAGAAAACATCCATGTGTCTCTTTGGAAATCCAGGGTTTGCTCTCATCCAGCATCCTGATGGGAGCATCTTCCCCTCAGGAGGGATGTGGTCCAGTTGGAAGAGAGAGAGAAGACACGGGTGGTGAGAGATATGAGGGCTCCTCAGGTTGGACAGACCCATGTGGACTACAGAGGTGGAGGATGACTGGCAACTCATCAGGACACAGGAATGAGTGGGCAATTGGTGAAATGGAAGTTTAGTGCCAGCAGAGAAGTGCTTACTTGCATTGCACAGAATCAAATTGCCCCAGAGCGCAGGGGAGCCTGAAAGAATAAATTCACAGAGGAGGATGTTGGGTGCCTTCCCAGGGAGACAGACCTGCCAAAGGCTGTTGGATACCGATAAAATATCTGGCTCAGAAAGTTCCTGAACTGCAAATTGTTGGAGCTGGGGTGGGGTTTCCAGGGAAAATACCACTCCCAATTTGCCTTTTTATTCTACTCTTTCCTTTTCCAGCTGAGGGTCACTACCAAAGACAGGGTATTGGGAGATCTTCATCCTTGCCCTGGCTGTGCAGCCACTCTTACCCCTAAAAGACATGCCTAGTCCTGCAGAAAAGGAGCCTCTGTATCTTCCAAAATTCAGTTATTCAAAGTTAATCTCCAAGCTGTTTTTTTTTAAGGAAATTTTTCATCTACAGTTTAAAACTGCTATTAAAAGTAATACCAAATGCTAACAAGGAGTGCCTGTTGACCCCTGTTTGTATCTCAGAGAGGAATGATTTTTAACCTGAAATAAGGAAATATTTGAACATATTTACAGCATCTGTGATGCCAGAGATTAATGCGGGACTGATGAGACAGTCAAGGAACAGAAAGCTGTGGGAGAGCACCAATGGAGAGGGAGAAAAAAAAGGGGAATTAGCAACATGATAAGAGCACAATAAAATATCTTTAAGCTCTGGAAATCCCAGGACACGTGAAATAAGAAAAACTTGAAACAGAAACAGGAAGACTAGGGGGACTACAAGGATCCAGTTGTTGTATAAGTATGTGAATATTGCCAAGAAAATCAACAGCTTTGGTGTACTTATTTACATTCCTGTGAAACAGTAGTAACTCCATGACAGTCAATGGAGCAGCTCTGGTGAGGGCATCAGTGGGTTTAGACCTGCTAGGAGACCTTGGGGATAAGGTGTTGCAGCTCTGGGTCAGGGTCTGATGTTTGTGTCTTCCCTGGTGTGACAGAGAGGGATCTTTCCTCATCCAATGTGGTGGCAGATGGGAAACCCAAGGTTTGGGGCAGTGGGAGGAAACCTTCACTGTGGCCCAGGGCTGGGATTGCTGTAAGAAAGCTAGAGAAGTTGCCCACACAATTACCCCTGTGGGTAATTACAGTAACTCTTTGCAGCCCTCAAAAGCCCATTGTGGTGTTTGCCATTTCTTCAGCTGCAAAGCGGAAAGGTTTCCACATTTGTGAGTGACCTTTTTGGGGAAAAGTAAATAAAATGCCACAGTTTCGAAGTGAAAAAGCCAACGGCAAGTGAAGATGTCTCGTCGCCGACCTCAAGTGCTGGTGCTTGGTGCCTACCCAAGGAAACTTCTCAGCATCAGGCTGAGCTGAGCACCGTGTTTCTCTCACTGGCTGCGGCTTGTCTGAAAGCTACTGGGATTAATACTGCTAGAATATATGGCTTGTTTAGTTATTTTTATTGACCTGTGAATATATCTACTGTATAATTTATTGTAACGTTAGTAGTTCAGTCCTGTGATGTTTGCTATAGAAAATCTTCACTTCAAGTCAGTGGGAAATTTTGCTAGGGTGAGGAGTGCGGGCCTGGCCTCTACTTTGCCTTTTTTCTTTTCCATTGCAACACAATTAACCTTTTCATTAGAAGAGCTCTGTTCCAAATAAGCAAACTCCTCAATGTGTATTACTGAGCCATTTCAAGCTGTCTCTTGCTTTGGAACAAAACATCTTTGTTCCAGCCGTGCATGACATTTGAAGACCTATTTATACAATGTGTCAGCTCCATTTGTTTTCTTCATCCTGATATTTTCCTCCGTATTTTTGGTTAGCCATCCAGATTGCAAGGAGTGAGGTTTCCTCCTGTGCTGTTCCAGACCGAGGCACTGGCTGCCTTTTGGCCTTTCTCCCCTTTTGCAGGCAGAGGTGAAACAACGCAAAATCAAACACAGTTTTGCCCACTTCATCCTCTCTGCAGTGAGACCAGCACCACCAGACAGCTGTGGGATGGAGCACGCGCAAGAGCTTGCAGAAGGACCTGGTATTATTACAATTTCTTTCTTGATGCTGTGTCTGTGGTGACGCTGCCTGCGGGATACACAGCTGCAATCCCTTCTGATGGAAGGGACTTTCTGAGGGCCAGGTTTCCGAGATGCGTCACTAAATATGCCCTCCTGCAAAATACCTTAAATGTTCATAATTTGTCCCAAGTCTCTAATCAGCCCTTCTTGTCTGACAGCACGAAGACAACTGATACAACAAAACCCAATATAAAATAAAAAACCAATATCTCCTTATCAAGATGTTGAGTAATAAAACTTAACATCCTCCTAACTTTAGTATTGAGTAAGTGTAAATAATCATGGGATTCGGTTCATCCTCTCCCTTGTAAATAATTTATCCAACCTGGGACATGTCGTCTGCTTCCAGAAGGGACCCAGGGTAGTTCTGTCCCTGCTATTCAAGCAGTGACGTAACATCTATCCCAGCGCTGGCACTACCTAGTGACAAATGAAAATTTAAGCCCTTTTTGAAATCTTTTACGCAACCTGCCAGCTGAAGGTTTCAAGCTGCTTTAATGCACGCAGGATGCCAGGGAAATACTGCAAGCGCCACCTTAATGAGAAAATGAGGCTGAAGGTGCCAGCCCAGCAGTGGTCAGCCTGAGGGTGCAATGGCAAAACCCCATCTGCTCTCTCCAAAACTATCCTCACCAGGAAGGTGAAACAGCTCCATGCAAGCAAGCCTGCTCCTGCCAGCTGTTACGTGACCCACTTAAAGCCTTTGATAAGGCCAAGCAAGACTTCAGCATTGGCCTTGTGCTTCCCCATCCATGTAAGATGAGAGAGAAGGTTTGGGCTATAAGATCAGTGATTAATCTTCAGAGCACCTCACAGTTGTATTTCACATAGACACTCACACCAGCGCTTGGGAAAGTGCACGATCTCTGCTGAACATGAAGCTGCAGGTCATTTTCATTCCCAACACTTAGTGTGTGCCATATTCAACCAGACTGCAACCAGCAGCCCCTGTTCATGGTGGATGGGCTTCTGCTGCAAGGAGAGGAGGTGGTGGCACGTGAGGAGGAATGCCTTCAACACCTTCTGCTTCGAAAGCAGCACTTGCAAGCTTTGCTTTGGGTTCTAGCGGCTGGGCTAGAGCTGCGTGCACGGACTCGCTCTGCACAAATGAAACCAAGGCATCCATATGCTGTGCATTAAGAGAAAGAGCGTTTGATCTCCTGCACACTGGCTCACTGCTTAGATGCTCCCTCTTCCTCTCTGCAGCAGTTTCGAGGAGTACAGAGCCTGGTGTCAGAACCTATAAGCCTGCATGTGTTTATCGGCTCTGTGATGGGAACGGCAGCACTTAACACAAAGCAGTTGAGAAAATGTTGCTGGCCACAGCTGCAAAACCTGCCCTCATCTTTTCCATGATGGTGGCGGAAAAGAAAATTCTTCACGTTGTATTTTCCCATTTAAAGACGAAGGGAAAAGGACTGCCAAAGTGCATGGAATATAGTCCAACCGATGTAATGCCTGGGTTAGCAAAGCAAAATGCAAACTTCCTCCAAGTGCAGGAGTTGTGGCCGTACATAGCCAAGGCCACTACGAAACCACGGCAGTCCTGCATGGGCAAGGGTCAGCTTGGGTAACACCAAGCTTCAAGCCTGTCACTGGGCTGATTATTGTGTCACTGCTTAACTTGCATTTTTGAGTCATTGATTGCAGCGGCCAATTAATGTTCTGCTAAGAAGCTACAGGCATCTCTGATCCACATTGAAGATGCTGATGAGATAGGAAAGGTCCACAGCATGGAAGACTTGAGGGCTCTTCAGTGTTGCCCCATTTGGGTCAGAAACCGGGCAATACCGTAACTTGGAAGTGGTACAATGAGAGAGATGCACAAGCAACCAGGTAACAATAGAAATGAGTTTTATTTTGTAAAAAGTTATAAAATGAATATTGTACAAAAATAAAGTCTGTAGAGAACTTTGGTTGATTAACACAAATGACTGAGACATAAATCGCAGGTGAAGTAAAAAACTCCAGAGAAGCACACTCCTGTCTTCAGTAAGGTCTAGAAAATTAAAAAAAAAATCACAAACTTTACCCTTTTGTATTTTGAACATAGTGATTCGCTTTGGTTACAGCTTCTTCAAGCTGTACAGAAAATGCTTTGCAGCAAGTTTTCAGCAACCAGGGCAAGTGAAAGCACAGCTCAGCGCTGCGCCGGGGCAACTGCCCAGCAGCGCAGCTGACCCTCAGCTTTGCAGGCTTTTACTGCCCAAATCATGCCGATGCTGGCGGCAGTGCCAGCTGTACCACCCCTGCCCACCGTGGAGGGTAAAATATCCCCATCTTGACAGTGCAAGAACCCCCGTGGGTGGGCACTGGGGGCTGCCCTCCGTCCGCCTAGGAAAGCAGCGGAGGTCAGGGCTACATTACATTTCATATACCTTGTACACCTTTCTAGGCCTGTTCGGGACTTTTTTGACCTTTAGACCCTTCTTCTGTGGTGCCCAGAGCAAAATGAGTGCGGAGATGCATGAGATAAAATGTCGGACCATCACTTTTTGGTTTTCAGTAGGGATTATTTTCTTTTTCCTGTTGTTTTTGTGGGAGTTGATGCTTCACTGGTTATCAGGTATGTCTAGTGACCTGCACTGCTGCTCCTTCAGGAAAAAAGTCTCCAGAACGAGAGCTTGCATTAGTGGTCAGGTATGAACACCTTCATTGTACAACCTCCCTCATCCTTAGGAAACTCAGACTGTTCTGCTGTGTGGGTATGATCCTGTAACATTTCAGCAAATTATACATAACACTTTGTTTATTTAACACAATTGTTTACCTGCAGGCTATATTAAATCCAGGGCTAACTAGTGAGAGGGATTTAGCCTCTTCTATATGGAAATATGGAAGGAAAAGCTTAAATAAATATAACAAGAAATTATAAGGCTAAATGAGATTATTTTTCATTTGTCAATAGTTATATGAGGTCAGTTGGCAAAAAGTGTGAGAAAAAAATGTGGGTACATTTTACATATGACTAGAACTAGTTTTTCTAACAAATTGCTACTGTTGAGCCAAGTCCTGCAACGCTCACTCGTCCAGAGCTATTGCTGCTCCTGTGCATGTATGACTGCAGTAATTTTCAAAAATACGAGTGAACAGGAGGAAGGGCTGCAGGCTTCAGCACTACACCTTGTGAACATAGTCAGGATTTTATTTAAAAGAAAAAAAGGTAAAGTAAGTGATTTTTTGCATTCAAGTTAACACTTTCAATCAAAAGCATGGACCGTTGTTCCCAACTTCATTGTCTCTCTATATCTTCCAAGCACCTTCTGCTTTGGCACCTTTGAAAAGAAACTTCAATAAATAAGGAAAGGAGACTCATTACTGAACTGTAATAAATAACAATAACTTAATCTCAATAAATATCTTCTGTATATTTATGTCTCTGTATGGATGCATTGCATCAAGTAGTCTCTGCTCACTCACAATGACCAAATAGAAATGTAGTTACGCAAGTGACGTTAGTCCTTTGTAAACCAAAAGAAACACGTTTTGTGTAGGTCGGGCTTGTTATTTCTCTTACTATAGTAGGAAGAAGTGCTTAAAAACTCAACTTGTTTCCATAGGTAACAGAAGAATGAAATCCTACACTCATTTTGAAGAAACACGAGATGGAAATCACCAAACTTAACCAGTAAGTGGAACTGTTTTGCTTCGTATCAATACTGGCCCTAGAGAACTTGAGCCTGGGAATTTTGATATTTGCCCAATATAGCATTTTACGAGGTTAATCTTACTGTAGCTTAGAAATTGTCCTAAGAGCTTAGGAACTGCCCTTCAATGAGCAGTAGCACAATGTCTTTCAGTAAAGCTGAGGGCACAGGGGATGAGTAAGGTACTCCTAAGCTACTTCTCAGCTAAGCTTCCTGGCACGAAACTACAACACAGCGTGGTATGGCAGGGTTGTGTTTTTAAGCACATTCCTCATGGATCCGAGTCCCACTGACGGTGGACTGTGTCAAACAGGAAAGGGAGCGTGCACGCCATCCAGCCGTCGGCGTCTCCACCTGAGCTTTTATTTACTTCCCTGTAGGATGTCAAAAGCCTCCATCCTCCCACGCCGCCTCGCGCCCACCACCCTGGGCTCTCACGACCCCTCGTTCTGCATTCTTGGTCCTCTTTTCTCCGCTCTGAGCAGATGCTTCCCCGGGAACCTTGGTCCCTCTCTTTGCATCATAGCAGGAATGCAAAACTGGCGCCGCCTCTGGCGTGCGGCCATCAGACGCATCCACACCTTTTTGCGGAATGTTTTTTCAGTATGTGGTAAACCAGGTTATCGTCCAAAAAGGACAGGTCATCATCAAAGGCTGTGGGTCTGCAACAAGCTTGCCTTACTTTGTCAGTGACTAGTTTTTTCTTTCTGGTTAAGTTTTTTAGAATTTTGTCATAGGTGGTCTCGGCTGCATCACAAGATCCACTGCAATACCGGAAAATTAGCTCTTCTTTGGTTTCGTATCCCAAATCCAAGTCAGTCACATTTAAATGTATTTCTGTTAAGACACATCCCCGATTTTTGCCCTTTTGATTCCTTCTTCCCTTTTTGCTGGAATTCTCTATGTTCATGGCTGCATTTTGCCGGTTTCTCTCCCGCCTAGAAAACATTGGGGTCTGCTTATCCGGCGACCTCCTTAGTCTTTTAATGGTGGCTTGAATAAAGTCCACTACCTCATCAAACTGATCTGGATAATCCTCTGGCATATTAGCTGTTTGGGAAAGAGAGAAAAGGCTTTGTCACACAATAGCTGTCATTAAGTTTGTCCATTTGTGGCTCAAAAATGTTAGACACATGCAAGCTGTTCTGCCCATCACTTCAGAGTGCATGCCCAGGACGCTCAGAAATCAGGGAGAATTCGGAATGGTTTAGATCATCATGGAAGGTCAATTGGAGAAAAATAAATGAGATACGTATGCATCTCTGTAGGTGTCTGCTGATGCTTGGTAGTACTCTAGCATATCTTTCAATATTGAATGAGTCCTGTCAAAATCGAGGGAAGGGAACGCATGCCATGATATGAATATTAGTTAATGGGTGGATGAAGCTACTGTGGAGGGGTTATACAGGCTCTTCCCAGCAAAGCAGCAAAAGGACAAGGTTTCTTCAAAGCAGTTTTGTGATTATAACTGTTAATTGTTGTCTTTCCACACCAGCAGCAGTTAGTATTGCCAAAGCCACCTATCGATAAGGTTTTTTGGGCAGAACAGAAAGAGGAATTTCCTGGGGTACCGGACTGAGCTATTATTCCTATCTGAATGCTTGCTTTTTTAATGCTTCTAAGGGGATAATTATTATCAGAGCTTTTGAAAAAATTCTCATGGAAGTCTTTTGTATCACAAGATGATGATTAGACTGAGTAGAAATAGGTCAGAATAGAAGTCTTATGTTAATTTTCAAGGGAGAAGTTATTAATGCATTTTCTTTTTATGAAGTTAAAATACCTATTTCATTTTTCACTTGATATATACTCTACCAGTGATAAATTATTCAAGTAAATTAAATGTTGAAGTCAATGAAATGTTTTGATACTAGCAGAATGAACTTCTTCAAGGAGGGTGAAATGGAACATGTTCTGAAATGTTCTCAGATTTCAGCATTTTGAAATCTTTAAACTTTTCATGGACTAAATCCCTCAGTGTGATCTGCTCTAGTGAATACAGGGATTTAACGGAGGGTAAGGCTGTCAGAAGCTTGTGTGTAGGTGCCCTTATGTGGTATTATTAATGAATTGTCTCTTAAACACATAAACTTCATTGCAGTATTGAGGTTTTTTTTCTCATTCATTGTGCCAAAAATCAAGACTTGAGGACTCACTTCCTTTGCAGTAAGACCTAACAGGATGCTTCTTTCTGTACTTAACTCCTAAGTGCCCTCCCATGTAACAGACCAGTATCACGCACCCGGCCCTGCATGTACGGGAGCTCCCTCTGCAGAAGGACCCCTACAAATACCCCAGGAACTGCAAACATCGGGAAAGGCAATACCCAATGCAGTGCACCTATACAGGGGTTGGTACCTGCATTAAGCCACAAAGGCTTTCACCCGGTCAGCTGTTGTGATAGGAACAGCTCTTTAGGCAAAGGCTCAGCAACACATTTCCCTAGAGAGCACTGTAACAGACAGAAGCCCTGATGGGAGGCCAGGTAGCATGTATACGCAGCCCACATGTGGTGGCATGGACTCTGTTAACAGGAGAGAGGAGGACAGGAGGCTGCCTCCCATTGCCTAGCGAAGGTGCACCTTCATATCCTCAACAGAAGCACCAAATACAGAGGAGATGGAGGTAGCAGGATCCTAACTGTCGGTGCAAAAGCCTGGTGAAACACAGTGTATCTGCATGTAAGGAGGGAAATGGACCCCTCTGTGAAGCAGCCACATCCTAGAGGCCACCCTCCATGATAAAACAGTAATGGATCAGAAGTATACAGTTTTTGATGGACAGCTCCATCGAAATAGTACAGACTGGTAAAAAAGTAATGAAGGCAAGCAATCTTGTACCTTCGCATAATGACGGTGACACATGGGAAGTGGGATCCTATAACCTGTAGAGCTGGGGACTAGGAAAGTAAATTACACTTTGTTTTATAAATATCCATGTAAAAGGCAACGATCTCGCAGACTGGTGACTGCCAAAAGACCTGAAGGGAGGGATGGCTGCTATCTACACAGCTATATGGGACCTGAACATGGCAGGACCCTGCACCAAGCCCCATATTCCTGTGACAACAATGGTAAGTGCACCCTTCTTGCACTCCTCTGTCATTACCTCTGTAGGAGTTACCAAAATACCCACTATAAGCCATACTTACTGGAGGCGGGTAGCTTGGATAGATGTGTCCATTGGATGCACCACTCAGCTCTGTTGCAGGACAGGCTGGTCTGCCTACACCATGCGAATGCTGCCCTACTGAGCAAGGTCAAGGTGATGGGTCAAAGCAAGAAGCAGTAGACACCTTGCTAGATTCAGTTAAGCGAGATGACCCATATGGAACTGGCATAGCTCCAATTGCTGCAGTACCAGCTTATTAGCATTTAATGAAATTCATGCAATCGCCAACCATCAGGAAGGGGACAAGAGCTTGTTACAAGGAAACCCAACATATGTGTGGAGATTCTTGTCTGCAGCCTTCGGCCTCATACTTATGCCAAGCCTGGTGTGCTGCCAGTGCAGTGAGGGGAGTAAGCGTCCCCCAGTTAAGAAAGGAGAAACAAAACTGTGGATTACCTGAAGAGGTAACAACGCAACTAGGCACATCATTTTTAAACTGCTTGCAATTCAGGTGCAAAAATATCACCTACACATGTGACAGTGCTAAGTGCAGGAGTCTACTTTGGTTAAATATTAGTCAGACAGTTACAGGTTTCAAGCACTCTCCTGCCCATGCCAATCCAAGTATGCCCTGGAGGGCAGATAAAGAGAAGGAAAGACCCATGTTGTCGACTGTGTCCCTGCTCAGAGCCCATGCTGACATCTACCCTGGTTCATGCATGAGCACTACCCTAACTGCACTAAGGAAGCTAACGTTGCTGAGAGCTTTCTGCACTGCGAGTGGCCTACAACATTTAAGGTGGAGGAAACACGCCATAGAAGAGCCCTGTGCAACACTTCTAACACAGCCATGGGGTGTCAACATTGCAGAAGGTGGAAGCACTAGGGCAAAAAGTACACCGAGTAATCAAGCCAACGGTGTATCCAACTTGAGAAGCCCTACCTACACACTTGCTGCAACCAAAGAATGGGGTGATTGGCAACACAACTGATCCTGCTAATCTCCCCATGGCTCTAACACAAACTATGCAAGAAGTGCTCCAAGCTGTAACCTGGGATGAGGTGTGTGTGGCCAATATGTCTAATGGAGCTGGGGATCCCTGCTCAGCTGATCCCCTATTGTAACATCAGGCCACCTGGGAGAATCATTGGGAGGAATGCCAGCACTATGAGTATGATGAATGCAAATTTTCTGTCTCCAGGGTGGACTGAAAATATCCCAAGCAGATATCCAAATCTGTTGAGAGGACTCCTGCAGTGACCCCCAGTATTTGAAGATTTCTTCACTGGAGGAGACACGAGACACTTGGGTGATCTTAGGGAACTGGTGGGAACAGTGGGTGCAGAGCCCACCTCGAGAAAATGTGCTGGACCTATTGACTGTAGCCAGTGTCTCCCCACCTACTACCACACAGGCTTTTCTGTGGCTATGTGAGTACACCACATTAACACAATGGCAGCTGCATTACTGGGCTACTAGTGAGTCCCTGCAAGTTGCTGTAAGCAGCAACACTCTTTGCCGGTGGAGCCGCAAACTAGTCATGATCAATGCAACAATGCTCTTTTTGGCATCTTCCAGATGGACTGCCAATGTACATCAAGTTTTGTTTTGTAATTTAGCACCGTTTGAGGAACACCTCCAGTCCTCACAATCAGCCAGCCTCTGGCTGGTACAACTCTGACTTATGATACATTCCCACAAAGCCAAGTTTCAACACACACTTGGTGGTGCGGGCCTGTGCTCTCAATACTGCGTCAAGCGCAGCTGGACCCAGCAACCACTGAACCATGGACCCAAGCTAATTTTCTGCTGCTTAACGAAGCATAGTTATCAGCATGACTACAAACAGTCACTAGGAGTGGCTTGCAAGGGTTTAAAGCAAACCTTGACAGCCAGGAGTGAAGTGAGAGTTGACTTAGCAGCCTATGCCAAGGTGCAAGTCATGACTCAGTAGGGATATTCAAAGTACGCTTGTGAATCCTGAGAGCCCAAAGAAAAATGCTGTAAAAAACTGCTGAAGTAGGACCCTGGGCAACCAAGCATTAATGCCAGCATTAACATGAGTGTGACGGGTTGAAACAAAGCTCTAGAGGTAAGTGCTAAGGAAGCTACCACCAGACATCATACGTGAATAAGCAATAACCACTGACCAAGGACTAAAGACCGTAAAAGGCTAACGGACAGAAGGGAAGGTGGAGAAGACTGACAGCAGGACCACCCCATCCTGACGGGCACTTGGTAGATGTGCTACAGGGATGCTGAGACCCCTGTGCTCCACAGCCACCACATGCTGAGCACTTGTTTGCCCTCTGCGCTGTGGTAAGTGCAAAGGTGGTGCTGAGCTGAGCTGCGTGGGCAGGGAACACGACCGGCTCACAGGGGCTGCCTTGGCATTGAGTGCTAGTTTGTAACCTGAATAAAGCCACTCGATTTAGGGGTACTTAGTTACCCCTCTGTCTCCAACACTGTTTAAAAAACGTTTATAGTCTCAGAACGGAGGTCAACAGCCCAGCACCTTTGCTTCTCTAATACTGCATGGACCGCGCTGACCATGACTGTGCAGCAGACAGAACTTTCCATGGGGATTTCACACCCCTGGGAGAAGCACATATTATTATCCCTTCCTGTAACATACACAATTTGCATGTGTGTATACGTCTGTTGTATTTACACATACACACATATCTAATTATACACACACATATTTTTTCAAAACAAGCTAGTTTACTGACAACACTTGCCTTCTGGTGGAAAAGCTGAGAGAACAAACACATGACAGATGCCTGTCACACTGTGCAAAGTGCCAGTAGAAAATGCTCGATTACTATGGCAATCCAAGCAGTAAAAATCTCTGAGCAGCAGTGCCCGAGCCCAGGCTCCAGGGTGTGAAGGAATTAGAATCTAAGAATCCAAAGCCACCTAGCACAGGACAGGATGGGATGGGATGGGACGGGACAGGACAGGATGGGATAGCCCACAACAGCATGTGCTCAATATAGGTTAGCGAAGGTTGGCTCACACATGTGATGCACCTCAAAGCAGGTGTTTTCCGAAGGAAAGGACTGTATATCCTGGAAATGTAAAATCCTCCCTCAGGGAACACGGGGCCTCTGTGTATCTCATTCACAGTGTGGGAAAAAGGTTCACAGACTCCGCTGGGTCAGTGTGATGGGCTGAGGCCCACCACCAAGACCACAGTGCCATGAACACTCACAAGATCGGCGCAAAGTCACAAGGTTTCATTTGGGTTTAATGTCACATTTCTGAAAGCTGTTTCCTGCCTGTCCAACTCCCTGGGGAAATCCCTTGAAGAAGGTCCGTGCATGGGCATGTATGTGTGCATGTTTTTGCATCGCCTCTGCCTAGCACCCGGCCGGCAGGACCGCGGGGCCGGCAGTGGTGCCCGCGGGAGCTGTGTCCAGCACGTGTGTCCTGCTCCCGCTCATCTTGCTCCCCCGCAGCTCCCTTCCATGCTCCCTCTTTCAGTGCCCTGCCAAGGACCTGACCACCCAGGCAGGAACAGGCAGAGCCTTTTCCTCTGGTGGCAATCAGAGCATGAGCCTGCTTTCTAGCACTGGAGTATCGAGAGTAGGGGGTATGGATGGCAGCCCATGTGCCAGTCTCCCTCTGGGCACCTTCTCTGTCTCCCATGTCCAGCTGAACCAGGGCTCTTGATCCACCAGGAGTTTCTCACATGACCAGAAAATGAATAAAAAAGCAAAGGAAAGAATGGAACATCACAGGACTCGTGCACATGGGAATCTGTAAGAGTGACCAGGCTGGGGGCACCGTTGGTGCCAAATGTCCAGGACTCCAGGAGTCAAACAAAAAAAGAAGAAATGAGACTAATTTAAAACACTAATTAAAACCCCAAGAATATTTGCATATTCTGCTTGCTGTTTGCAAGCTCTTTGCTTGCTTTCTGAACTTTTAGGGCACGCTCAGATCATAGCTTTGACCCAGCCTCTTAGGTTAGGAATGTCCCTCTTGAATGCAAACTGAAATTTCTCGCCTCACTGCTGCTCTCTGGAACCCGAAGCTTTGACCTACCTGTCCCCAAGCCAGTTCCTGTCCCTTGGGAAAGAGCTGGCAGCACATAATGGCACAGGATCCTGCAGCCAAACACCCGTGGTGCTCCCCACTGGAGCTCTGCTTGGGGCATGCAGGGAAACGTGCCTTCCTCTGGGCATCTTCCCCAGAGCCTGCCTTCACCGTTCCAATTAGAGACACCGTGTGCCAACAGGGTCAGAATCTGATGCCTGCACTTTTTAGAAGAATAAATCATACACTGTTCAGATAGACTTCTACATAAAATAGGTCTAAATGAATATCCACACCAAACTCGTCACATTCTCAAGAAAACAGTCTCCATTAAGAAAAAATTGGACAATTTATTTCTGTCTGTTCAAATGTGATCACAATTACATTGTGTGTAACTACTCCTTTGATTTCACTAGCAACAGATTTATTTTAAAGCCAAATATTCCCCCACAGTGGCAGTAACCCAGCATGGTAAAGCAGGAAACCCTCAGTTTGTACCTGACCACAAACTGATTTCAGTGGGAACAGATGGATCTTCAGCTTTGGAGAAAAAAAAATCCAGTTACTCATTTTGGTGCCTGGTTATGGATTTAAAAGGCTAACTACAATCCCTTCTGACCATGCTGTCTTTTATGGTTTACCAGAAAAAGCTTAAATTCTACTAATTGTAAAGTAATAATTTATATAAGTGGATTTTTCTCTCTCTCTCTCTTTTTTTTTTAAATCGCATAAAATTTGATGTTTTAAGTTATTTGAGACTGTTTGTACTTTATAGAATAGTTTTCCATACTGATCATGGGAAAATGTAAACACACGAGTGCAGCCTCATTTGGCACTTTGCATATCCTGACTCAAAGTGACATAATAGAAGTCACATAAGGTATACTAAAATGATAGAATTAGATTTTTGTTTTACATTGTAGCTTCTATGCATGCATTTGTGGCAATGTATAGCTACTACATCAAAACGTCAAGCCAAACATTTAATAAAATTACCAAGATATTTCACTTAAGCACAGCTGTCTTTCAATTAGAGAAGTTGAAACAGCAGCATTCAGACTCTAGTTTAAAGTACAATTTCAAAGTTCAAGGGGGTTAATCCGGCTCATTATAATGGTAAGCATTATTTAGAAAATTCAGATCTAGATCTGTGTCAGGATCGAATGGCCCTTTCTCAAAAACAGTTCTGGTACTTTAATCCGAGCCCTTCATAACTAAAATATTTTCATTTCCTTTACTTCCCAGTTATTTTTTAAGTTTCCTCCAAAGTTATAAGTACGTTTCTTCTCAGATCATTTGCTAGTGGGAAATAGACAATTAATGTGCCTCTAACTGACTGCAACGAATCATCCCCATTTTTTTGTTGCTTATGAAGATTACTCTGGTATACCACTTCTTCATTAGCTATTTTTGTATTCAGCTTGATTTGCAGTAGTATTTTCAGGTACTTATTATAGTGGGCATGCCCTGTCCGAACACAGGATCCCTCCATCTCACAACACAAAGATGTACTTTAGGAGATCCTTGGAGTAAGCTATTTGTGGAAGTGTGACCTTAGTTAGGTTAAAATTACTAATGTGATGATCATTCTGCTTTGCGAAGTAAAAAAGCATCAGCTGTGGCAGGGATAAACCATTTATTTTATTGATAATGAAGTATTTTTCATGAAAAACAAAGCCTATCATGCAGGCATCAAAGCAAAGGCAGGTGTTAAAAATAGTTATGCTGAAAGTTTTTCAGAATTTAAACAATTAAAATATCACATCTGAGGCATGACATATTGCTTTCATGCCTCGCATGAAAATCCAGGGGGCTGAGAGTGAAATGGAAACCAGCCGGTTGTGTCCGTTAGGAAACAGAGCACCAAACACACCAGGGCCAGCTCATCTTTAAATGTTTAATACAGTTCTGGTTCACTGCCTCACTCCCGGCCACACCAGCTCGCAGGACAAGCTGCGTCCACCCCCTCCCACTCCGAGGGCCCTTAGAAATGGAGCCTCTCACCAGTGTTGCTTGTCTCTCATCAAGGCAAAGTGCTAAGTAACCTGGAGGATGACTCCAGGGCTGCTCACACCAGTCAGGTACGGTAAAGCAGCACTGGAAAAAGGCACAGCATTAACCTACCTGGTGTGCTTGTTCCTAATGGAGCGGCCAAGTTTTGTGTTTGTAGCTCACTAGCTAACCCTGCTGCTTCCCTTGTGTCAGTCATAATGGCTAATCTGCAGAGTACTTTGTACTTTCACACTGCCGTGCTTGGCAATGCCTCTCCTTGCTTTCTTTGCCTGCTTTCTCACAGGTATGAAACACTAGTTCCCACGAGAAGAAGAAAGGGGCGAAAGAGCAGGACCACCATAATTGCTGCCAGCTGGGGAAATTCCCTGAGAGCAGGGGGGAAACAGCAAGGTCGGATGAACTGGGTGAAGTAAAGGAAGCTGACCTGCCTGCAAGAGGTTCTTCATCCAGTCCAGGTGAGGTTGTTCACAAGATCCTGCCCGACTTTGGGCTGGGATCAGGTGCTGGATCCCTCCTCTGGCCTCTCTGGGGTGGGCAAAGGAGTGTCTCATCTGGCAGACAAGCAGCAGCGAAGCAGCAGGAGGACATGGTCTTGCCTCTGATTCAGAGCTTGGAAAAACCAGCTGTGGAGCATGGAGGAGCAGACAGCTTCTCAGCGGTCACTCTTGAGGTTCTGTGACAGCTCCTGCAGCAGCTGCCAGGAGCCCGTCCGTGCTGGGGACTTATTGCAGGGGGCTGTCTGGGCACTCGAGCACCCACGAGGCAGCCTCTGTGCCTGAAGACGTCATGGCACAAAAAGTGTAAAAGGGGAAAAAAGAAAAAGTGGCAGAGCCCTGCCCAAAGGCAGCAATGGAGCAGGAGCCAAACCTGGGCAAGGCACGTACCTGTCTGTTGTCTCCTCACTTAAGCCCTTGTACCCCTCCAAATCTTTACCATGCTGAGTAAATACCCATCTTCCCAGCAAAACCTGGGTTTATGCTTAATATTTGGTTCTGTCCCAACCCTGCAAGAGCCTCATATGAGTATGTATGAGTGGCACCTGAAACCTGTGACCTCTATGAGCAAGAACGCATGCAGCCAGCTAATGAGCAGAGCACTGACTTTAATGGAGGAAACACTGTCAGTAATAAAAAGAAATTCTCTTTAGCATCCCTGGTGCAGAAGTGATCCAGCCCAGCCCTGACATACATCAGTAAAGACCCACATCAGTGTCCCGGACCCACTTTAGTACCAGCTCACTGAATGGGAACAGCATTCCTAAATAAATATCAGCAGCTGCTCCCGGACTGCCTGTGCTCTTACCCTGCATCTCCCGATGGGTTCTAGGGGTGTTCCCAAGGAACACACAGGCAGTAAAGCAGCAGGAAGGGAACTTATCTCAGTCTCTTCCCTGGGGCAGTAAAGCAGAGCCATCCAGGCAAAACCATGGCTGATGACCCTCCTGTGACAATCTCTGCTGCTATCAGATTTTGATCTGACCTATAAATGATACGTGTTCTTCCACTGTTGCCTTTCACTACCTCCATTACAATAGGAAAGATACAAAAAGTTTTAATATTGCAGCTTGGAAAATGTTATTATTATTATAACAATCAGTCCCTGGCTCTAGGACAGGTGCTACCTGCTCCTCTGCAGTTAGTGCCATGTTGGGATGTGCGGACTACGGCCTGCCGGACGGCGCTGGCGTGTGCTCAGAAGAGCAAGCTCCTTCCCAGCCGCTACGCTGGATCCACACCTCCTTGTCAAAAGTTTCCTGAGTAATAGCTGGTTTTCCCAAAGAAATCTTACCTGCGTGGGATGGGAGCAGAGGTAGCCCAGGTGTTTGTATGTAGCTTGTTAGTTAAGGGGATACAATCAGCTTGCCTCTAAAAACGTGGCCACCTGAGAAGTTTTGGCATGCTGCTGTAACACTGCCTGGCCCCAACACAGGAAAACAAGTATTTTTAATTTCAGTGTTTGCTTCTTTTGAAGACTATTCCTGCTCAATAATCATTAAACCATTTGTACAAGTCCCACTGACATCAAAGAAATGTACCTGCACGTTTCAGTTTAAGTGCTGTACCAATACATACAGCCTAAGTCATACAATGTGGCTTTATCCCTTAAAAAGAATGCTGATATTTGAAATGACTCACATAATTAATTTTCTGTCCTTGATCTTAGAAACAGAAATATTCCAATGTATATTTTGTGTCTTAATGCTTTGTTCGTACCTGTCTCAAGTAAATCTTTTTGATTCTATTTTCTTCCTTCTCTTTGTAATCAGGACTGGATTTCCAAGAATCATTGAAATCTTTCCTTTGGTTCCCCTTACCAAATACTACTTGATCAGAAACTACAGCTGTTTTTGTCAAAAATTACAACTGTGCAGTGTCAACCATTCTACCAGCGCTAATGTGGCAGTGGCCTATTTAAATGTCTGAAGATCCTGAACATGGTTATGCTGCAATATTTACTATTCCTCTTTTATTACTTGTCATTAGCTTATTACCTCAGAAGTATGAAAATCCACCACAAGTGTAGTTATGTGGGGTTTGGCCTATGTACTACAAGTTCTAAGTTACAGTTCCTTGATACTGTCCGGGGTGATGAATACTGGATGTTTGCACTGGATGTCCATCCCTGATCACCTCCAGTTGCGGGGGATGGAACTCTGTGGCCCCGATGTCTTCTCTCAGCCTCTGTAACCTTAAATATTTCAAACCTACTTCATGCAGTCCTAATCAGGAACAGTGTAATTTACAAACACGTTGCAACCTGTTAATCTGAGGATCGTCTTCCAGTGGACAAATAATGCCTCTCCCATCAATCCATCAACAGTCACTACACAGCTGAATTCTTCAGCCTTTCAAGAAGGGTTTTGCAGCTTGTCATCTGCAGACCCTGAACACAGGGATTTCTAAAATATATTGAAGAGGTCTATGAAAGCTGACCAAGAAAAGCATGTTCAGGTATGTTATCTAGCAACCCACACCTGCAAAACATCTAAAAGGATCCACACTTCCACTGGGAAATTTTTGAAGTCCCTAAATTGAAAAGCAGAAAAGACATAAAACTTTAAACAAAGGATAACTCTTAAAATGAGAATGAAACCATATTCTCTTGCATTTCAGTCCTTTTCTCCTTAAGTCCCAGATACTCTTCACAGGAGTATATTCAGTAGTTAAACCTGAGACTGCAGAGAAATCAGCTTCTAGGGCTACATGCATCTGGATTTAACCAGGTAAGTCCTGTTCTTTCTTCTTCTAGAATTTTGCCCACGAATGGGTCAAGTTGAATGCTTGAGATTTCTAAACGCCTAGAGAACCTGGGTGTGAGCGTGCAAATACATGCTGGCCCGGGGGGCACAGGCACACTTGGTCTGACAGTGGCTGGATACACTGGTGCAACTGGGTACGCACAGATCAAACAACGCAGGGTGGCACCTGCTCCGTGTGGCAGACAACTCTCCGACGCACGGGATTTACTGTAACTTCCAGGCGTCTTAGGCTAAAGCGCACATGCCACACTGTAGGTGTGTTGAGCAGGAAAGCCTGAGTAGAAACATGAGAGTTCTGGTTCGTAACACTGAACGTGCCTAATAAATATTGTAGGGAAGGAAACGCATTCAGTTGGAAGTATAATTTAATACTGTTTTTGCCTTAAAGAGCCCTACAATATCATTTATTCTAGATACTTTCTGTATTAATCGATAATGTTGCAACTAAATGCAGTAACTTAACATTAAATATGCCTGAACAGGGGTATGAAGAATTTTTAGCAGAAGTATAACGCACACATACCATGGGGTATTACAGCATAACAAACATCCCAAAGGAGCTCCAACAACAAATTACCACCCAGTGGCCACAAAGTAACTCAGACGTTATGCAAAAAAACCCCTTTTCCTCCTATTAGGAGGGTAAAGCCGATGGCAAGATTTTTCATTTTTAATTCTACATGCTTACCACTAGTCTTTACTAAAGATGCTCACTTGATCAAAAGACTATATATCATATCCTGGATCTTAGGATACTCCAGTCCTCACATACATGCTGATTATGGCCATACAGCAGCAAACACTTACAAAATGTATTTGCTGGAAACCATGTATAAGTCAAACCAAGTGCTTGGCTCCCTCTGCACTGTCATGCTTCTGAAGCTGCTGACTCAGTATTTAGTTTATAATAATTTGGTTTATATTTGTTCTGTTTGCAGTTGCTGTTTAAGCCAGTTCTGTCCTTCCCCGAGCAGACTAGCATAAGGGAAAAAAAGAAAGGGTTTTCTTACAAACCTTATGAACTTCACAGCTACTCTTCTTTGTGTGAACTAAGCTATATCTCATGAACACTGATGCCTAAAACACCTACGAACCCTGGATTCATCTCAAATGCACTGCATTTATGGAGGCTACTCTCACTCCAGCCTCCAGACCACTAAAAAATGCAGAAGACTGCAATTGCCAACACCCTCTTCCATCTCTAATTACTGCCCTGAACAGCAAAGGTCGGCACATTACACCTGATCAGCCCAGGAGGTTAGGACCTTGCCCATAGGCTGGAAGGAAGGAAGGTTTCGAGACAATCTGAAAGGGATGGGGTAACATCAGGTGACCTCACAGCACCTTGCAGAGAAAGCAATCCCATCAAACGAGAACACAAAATGGCGTCAAGGGCCTGTGAAAACAGATCTGTGCACCAGTGAGGTGTTTGGCCTGTCCCTAGGAGCGGGACATTATCTCACAACCCTACTAACCCCTGTGGCAAGCAGTGTATGGGAGACCCAACCTCTCTGGAGTGAGACCAATGCACACCTTGGGGTGCCACGGCTGCTCCCCACCCAGCCTGCGCAGGGAATCGCTTTTGGGGAGAGCAGGGCACCCCTCTGTGAACCCACGCAGCACCCAGTCCTGCCCAGCGCCCACACGCCGACCCTCGCCGACAAGGCAACATGGGCAGTGACAGTGCTCCCACTGCTTTGTGAGCTGCCTCCGGCAAAGGCAGCTGACCAAGAGTATCTGCAGAGATATTAATACATGGCAGGTCCACCAGCAGATGAGCCGGGGAGCTGCAAGCACCCTGAGTGCTCGTGGCATGCTGCCCTCTGCTTGTAAGAGAAACCTCGAAGAGGAGAGGGAAGTCTACATGGTGTAGATGTCACTCCTCTTGTGTATGTCTTTTGTGTGTTGAAGGGTCCGTGCCACCAAACGGTAAGCAGAGAGAAACAAATATGTCAAAGACACCGATGGCGGTGACTCCAGCAAAGTGCTGCTGTGCAGCCATGTGCCCAGATGGGATCAGCCTTGTGTGTTCTGCTTGCAGACTGCTCTCCAGACACCACACACTTTTAAATCAACTAAAAACGGTGTAAAAGTGGATCAAAGTATTTCACTGCTCTCTTATGGCCGCCTTTCTGCAAGTGTCCCCTGACTCATCCCACTTGGCAACGTAGCAGAGAGAAGAGTTTCTGACTTTTGGGCACAGGTGCTGCGTAAACCACTGCCTTGCAAAGACCACAGGAACTCCCTGGGTTTTCCCCGATTTCTGTTGTGAAGAACAGCACTGCTTACTTTCCCCTTGCAGTCAGGCCCATCTATTTGTGATCCACAGGGTTAAAAGACGGAGACCAAACTATCAGCCCTTTCTCAAATGACTCTCCTGGGCAATAACCTGCGACCCAGGTCTGCTTGGCAAAGCCTACGTCTGTACCCTGGAAACAGATTTCTGGAGGAGGCTGTCTATTGATACTAGCATAGCTCACATAAAACATGGGTTATCTTTCTTCCCACTTCTTGTTTACCCAATCCACAGCAAAAAAAGAGGCAACAATGAGAAGTTTTGGACACCAGCAACAGGCAAGACCACTATTGCTGCCTGTTCCCTTGAGCTGCTGTGGAGAAACCAGCTCGCCGGGAAAACACATTCCCAGAAGCTTTAAAATTCAAGATAAAAGCAGGAATCGTACAAATACGATCACCCTGGAAAGACGGAGCATTAATGGTCTCCCACCTAGCAGCTTCTGCTGGAGCTACAAACTGACTGGCACCACTTTCCTGCTAATGCTCTTCTTGCCACCGGCGCCGCAGCAAGCCTGTGGCCTGAAAAGCCGATCACTGCCTTTTGCAGGACAGTACCTATCCTGCTACACAGTTCGCCATGGAAAAGAAGATGACCGCGTGTGACGGCCCTGCAGCCCTGGCAGGCTGGAGCCCTGGGAGGAAGGACTTTTGGCCGACCTCCCTGCGTGGAGGGGCTGAAAGGACATGAGGGGCTGCTGGTCGGTGAGAGGCAGGAGCTCGGGCTGGGACGCCGGGAGGCGGCAGCCTAGGCAAGATTCCAGCAGGGGGGAAACACAAGCAAGAAAAGGAAAGAGAGAAGACTAAATGGGGGAGGACATAGATGTGTGCGCAAAAGAGGAGACGGGTGTTGGGGAGGGCATGAAAGTGGAATCATGGCAGGCAATTCCCCCCTTGGTGCCTCCACACTGCGTTAGTCTGGCCGCTCCCGAAGAAACCAGAGCGGGGCCGCCCATGGCTGGAGCTGCAGCAGGCGCAGGGAAAGGACATGCCTCCAGATAAGGAGATAAAAATGAATCCCAATTACTGGATACTGTCTGTGTCCTGCAATGAGCTAAACAGGGAGGGCTGGGCAAGGGCAAAGGGAGCAACCTCCAACCTGCATGTGTGCCTTTGCTAAGTGAACATCTTCACAGTTCATGGGAGTATTTTGGCACTTCTTACGGAGTCATATTAACTCTCACTTTAAAAAGCCACCCGAGTTAGTGTAACACTCACAAACCACTGTGAAAATCCTGTATCTGCTATTGTAGGAGACCTATTATTAGCGAGGCATTATTATTATCTGTCATTTGGATTGTAAGCTGTCTTACTGTGAGCCATTTCACGTGGATTGCTCTGCATCAAGCTCCCAGCCCTACCACTGCTACTCTTCTGTAAATTTCCACATGGACACACTAATTTCGGGATCAGGGTCCACGTAGGATACGGTGAAACCCAGCAGCACTCCAGGATGTGTGCAGTGCCTCCCACCATGGAGCCCAATCTCCATCAGGACTTGCTCCCACTACAGACAGTGAATAATTGCATTGGCAGCTCTGAGCAGGGAGAGGAGGCTGAAGCAGTGGGGAAGCAGTTTCAGTGCCTGCACTGCAAGGTGTATGTACCTGATGCTCCTCTCGGCTCCTCTCCACACAAATAACCTTCCCATCTCTCCAGGGTTTTCAACCAAAGAGATCTTATGATGGCCAGGAAGGTAGGGCTGGAGGTGGGGAGAGAGGTGGGGCATTGCCACCGTCATTGCCAACCCCAGGCTTTGGAGGATGACTTGGTTTGGAGCTGCTGGAGCCAGACCAGAGCCAGTGACCCTGCCTGGGGGAGAAGTAGGGGCAGAAAGTGGGAGGAGTCCTTTCCTCACCCTGATGCCTGAGCAAAGGGGAGCAGGTTCAGCAAGACAGACAGTAGTGGCTACAAAGGGGAATGTTTCTTACAGTCACTGTGCACAGCATAGGGAGGCAGCAGGCTGATGGGGGAGAGATCATCTTCAGGCCCCTCTACCACTGAAGGGGGCCCCTTGGGAGGCATCTTACCGGTGGGCAGGGGCGAGGTGGAGACCGTGTTGAGCAGCACCACGCAGACAGCCACAACATCCCATAACTTCATCTTAGATCTCCTTCCAACACGGGCCCCTGGCAGAGAGGAGAGGCAGAGTTAGCTCCCAGCTGCTGCCGCTCCCCGAGTCCTGCCCTCTCCTTGCCATCCCAGAGACAAAACTGAGGCAGCCTTGCACCGCAGATCAGCCTGGTCCACCCTGGCCAGGCCCAGGGACAGAGCAGAAGGAAACAACCTGTGTCCAGCTCAGCCTCCCACCTCGTCGCCTCCCAGGGCACGGGCGGTGGACTCTGCCCAGCCAGTGGTGATGGAGAGAGCGGTGCAGGATGGCCTCCAGCCCCTCTCTGCCCAAGCGAGCTGCTTTGGGGGATGTCGACAGGCAGGTCCCAGGAGCCTGCGCCCATGGACGTGTCCCTGTGCTGGCAGACAGGTCACCCTGTGCCTGTCCTCCTCCAGTACCCAGGTAGCACCACAGCACCTGTCCCTGGCTGAGCCATGGTGGACCGGGCTGATCTGGGGTGCAGGGCTGCACGGATTTGTTGTGCTACAGGCAAACCTTCCTTCCCTTTCCTTCTCTTCTCCTTCCCCTCTCCTCTCCTTTTCCCTTTCCTCTTTTTTTTTCCTCTTTCCCCTTTCCCATCCCCTTCCCAGTCCTCTTTCTCCTTCCTTTGCCTCTTTTTCCTTTCATTTTTCTCTATTTTCCTCTTTCCTCTTTCCCATTATCTTCACTTGTCACCTTTCCTTTCCCTATCCTCTTCCTTTTTTCCTTCCTTCTCTTTTCCCTTTCTTCTTTCCTTTTCCTCTCCTTTTCCCATTTCCCTTTCCCTTTGTTGTAATATTTCCATTTTCCTTCCCCTTTCTGTTCCTCCGTTTCTTTTCCCTTTCCTCTTTGTTTCCATCTCACTTTAATTTTCCTTTCCTTTTCCCTTCCCTTTTCTTCTCTTTTCGCTCATTCTTGTTTCCCTCTTGGTCTCCTCGTTTCCCTCTCGCCCTTTCCTTTCCTCCTCTACTTTTCCTTTCCTTTCTTTTCCCTTCTCCTTTCCCTTTCCTTCTCTCTTCTCTCCTTTCCTTTCTCTTCTCCCTTTCCCTTTTTCTCCTCTCCTCCTCGCTCCCCGGTCGGCCCGCCCGCAGACAGCCACGACACGCACCCGGTGCCCGCTGCCGCCGGGGGATCACAGCTGCCCCCAGCCCGGTTCGCCCCGTCCCGGACGGGGACACAGGGCAGTGGCCTGCCCGGGGGGGTGCAGCCCGACCGGGGGGGACCCTCGGCGGGGCTCGGTGCGCACTCGCCGGCCGCTGCCCTCGCACCTCGCCGCGTCTGGGGGGCTGCGAGGCAGCCCTGTGCCCCCCGGGGCAGAGTGCCCACCCCGGTCCGCCCGCCCCGCCGCGGCCCCCGCCTCGCCCTCACCTCTGAGCTGGTCTCGTCGGACCCGAGATGGACATTAACGCCGGGGAGCCGAGCGGCCGGACGGGCGATGCATGTGGGCCAGGTCGGGGTCCGACCGCCGGGACCCTCTTTGCGCCGGGGTCGTGGGGGTAGACGTATGGAGGGAGGGGGGGCGAGGTCGCAGGTCTGGATGGAGAGGCGGAGGGGATCCGCCAGCACAAG